>OX103974.1:18346930-18412529 GCA_944470395.2 Schistosoma turkestanicum
TTCATAAACAAATATCTGCTAAACCATCCAATCATGTGTCTTTCAATCTACACAATTCTCAAGGTGAGTTTTTCGTTTGTTTTTTTTGAACAACTACTATGTTATATTCGTGTTTTTTTTTTGCATATTCCTGTTAACCAGTTTGAGGAGAATGAATCTTTTTGGTCAACTACTAACCGTCAATAAACATGCTAAAAATATCTTTAAATTACACTTTCATAATTTGTAAAATTGGTATTCATTTTTGAAACCATGAATCGATCAATGTTAGACCACCGTTAGAAACCTGGAAGCACTGGACGGCCGTTTCGTCCTGGTATGGGACTCCTCAGCAGTGCGCATCCACGACTCCTGCACCCCGCAGGATTCGAACCCAGGACCTTCGGTATTGTGCGCGAACGCCCTAACCGATAGACCACTGAGCCGGTATCTAACGGTGTTAATGTCTAACTTGATCATATTCACGGAGTTGCGCAACCTCATACACAGTCTTCGGTAGTTACTGTCTACACCCGAACAGGTTGAACTTCACTGGTCACGTCTTCCCACTAGAACTCGGAGAAGATTCCTCACGAAGCTAGTCACTAGTGAGCACAGGTAATTTGCATTACGGGGTTGTGAAGATTGTTAAGTTACACATTTTTGAAACCATGAATCGATCAATGTTAGACCACCGTTAGAAACCTGGAAGCACCGTGAATATGATCAAGTTAGACATTAACACCGTTAGATACCGGCTCAGTGGTCTATCGGTTAGGGCGTTCGCGCACAATACCGAAGGTCCTGGGTTCGAATCCTGCGGGGTGCAGGAGTCGTGGATGCGCACTGCTGAGGAGTCCCATACCAGGACGAAACGGCCGTCCAGTGCTTCCAGGTTTCTAACGGTGGTCTAACATTGATCGATTCATGGTTTCAAAAATGTGTAACTTAACAATCTTCACAACCCCGTAATGCAAAATTGGTATTGTCTTCTAACTTCACATATGAGTAATATGTTGAGTTTAAGCGCAGCATTTTCAATGTTTGACAAGTTAGTCATATTTAGGACCGATGGGTAATTTTTCTCATTATTTGGTGAGTTGGTAACGAATGTTAAAGTGTGGTTTTTATTTTGAGAGATTGGAGTTATTCACAACTAGTTACTATGAACTTGCCTCGTGTCGTGCAGTTGGATATGAAGGACAAAAACACAGGTACATTAGGTGTTAGAGCTTAAAATCAAAGCTTGGATGGAAAATATACTGCATAACTCAACATCTGTTAATTGTATGATTGAGAAATGACGGAAAGTGGTGAAGATGACTCACTTAGCGAGAATTAAAAAACAATTTGAATAACCTCTGTTGTGTATCATTAAAAAATATACTAAAATGAACAGTTCACTTTGACCTTCAACCAAATAATCTCTGGATAGTCCACAGTACTGAAAAGTTTATTTCTAAATTTGATGGTTTTTGTTTTAAGTGCAACTAGAAAATTCCTGATAGTATATGTATGCAGACAAAAGTGCATCATTTATTCTCACATTTGTTCTTTATTCTGAAGTGATATGCGTGTATTACTGTTTACAGTCTTATAAATTAGAAAGATATTCTAAAAATTCCACTATATTAGGTTACAAGGTTCTGGTATCCTCTGAACTTAGAATATTTTGATGCATTTAAACACTGGTGTTAACTGAATAAACAATGAAATGTATATAAGCTTTGCATTAATATAAACATTTATTTTTGAATATTTATTTTCAAAATCAAGACGATTTAAAATTCTGAGTTAGACTTATCAGCTTTTTATCATAGGTACATTTATGATATTTTTATTTTATATTATCGGAATGACAAAGCTAGAGATTTGGAGACAGCTTTCAATACAGTTCATCCAAAGATTAGTTATATTAGCTAGATCGACTTCGAACATAGAGGAAACTAACAGGAAACAGTTTATGATAATCTACATCTGATTGGGTACATTTTTCTTACGTTTTTTATGCAATACACTTAACAACTGGTAATGCGCATACCTTGCCACTTTCTCTTTCATATAACTATATTCTCAATGTTCACTTTTTCTCATTATCATTGTTACCTCATTATTTTGATCGGTTTTAAAATTCCTCTTCCTATATTCACTTGATTTTGTTAATACGATGTGCTAACTTGTAAAGACGCATGCTTATGACAGGTACTACGTTGATACTGACTGAATGAATCAAAAGCCCTAATTCTAGCACATCAAGGAAAGTGACTTGAATTGAGAGATGAAACTGCTTATCACGATCCATGGAAAGGCATCTATGTTTTTGCAAGCCTTTTATTTGTGAACAATAAACCGATAAATTTCAAAATGCATAGTCCCTTTTCATGCTTTGAAAAAAACAAAAATTAATATCTTTTCCTGAAAATTGTTGGTGTTCGCAGTCTATTCATCAGTTACTAGACCCCATACTTAGAATAATATACCGGAATAAAATTTGTAATTTGCCATGTACTGGTAGCGATTGTTACGAATCCAAAGAAAGGTGCTCTTTTCCTGATTGTGTACATGTGATGGAACCGTTAGTTAGAAGAGTAGTTATATTATCTGATCTCTTATCAACTAATATGTCATCATACCTTAAGTCTAGGAACTTCTGTCTAGGTAGTGAGCTAGTGACTTTTTTTTACCAATAACCCAATGATCCAGATTAATGATTGGAGACTTTGAATGCCTGTTGGTTCACGAGCCACTTCTAACCTGTTGACGGATCAGACGAGGAACTATTCAAGGTGCTCCATATTACCATCCTCATAACTCAAACGTTCATGAGATTTCATACAATAATTATTTCACTACACCGCTACGCGAGTAAGAAATTACAGTTTGCACAAGACTACACTGTAAATTAAACAAAACAGAGTAGTAAATACGTTATTTATTCATTATTACTTAGAGAAAGCAAAACTTATAACCACAATTTAAAAATTATCCTGAAATTTAAAATGTAGTGAATCAGTAAATGCAGTGATCCATGTATGTAGTTATTGTACAATAAAAATAAACACTTTAATTCCCATAGGATAATTCAGAAAGTTTAATTCTCAAATTTACTCCAATATAAATGTAAGGAAGAAAGATTGTATCTCATTGTAGTATAAAAAATCAATAAAAATATCAAAATATCTTCTACTTCTTATCGAACACACACTCTACTGAACAGCTAATCCGTTCAGCTTCAGGAGCACAATTTGTCAATGTTATACATGGTCAATCTGATTTATTTTGGTCAGCAATGAGGACAACACAGCTGTTCATAATTAATCTTACTCTTATGATCATTTGAAATGAACATAGATATGAAAGTTTTTATTAGGATGACATGTTAGCTGAATAACTGCTAACTAATAAAGGTCTGTATAATTTGGTATGATAACACTGTTTACGTTGTTTGGATATGTAAAACATTTCTCATCTCTTTCTCACCGTGATCAGTTTATTACTACTAACCAATTTTGTAATATATGTAAACAGATAACGTCCCCCAATAAATGTCAACACGTGTACAACTTCCTCTATACAATTTTCAATCATTTCTATACGTGTTCAACTTCTACTTTTGGAAATGAACAAACGACTAATTTCAAATAGATTATTTACAAAGCATCTTGTGATATGTTGTAGAAAGATAATATTATTGTTATGATTATAGTTCCTTTCTAACATGTCATAACAACTGCAAATCATGCTGTTCCAAAAGAACACAATAACTATTGTATTCTATATATATATATATAATTATTTGTTGATAAACAACATATCCAGCTGAGTGGATAAAAATTTGGTCATTGTTATCTAGCTGTACAACTTTCTAAAATAAGCACGATTGCCGTATTCTTTTAAAACTTATATTTAAAAAAAAAATCTTTTTCAAAGCTTAATAAATAAAAAGGAATCCATAGGTTTCAGTTAAACATTGATCTGCATTTTTTTTTACCAGAATTAAACGAAGCCAAGATCATTCGTAGAAAAATAGTGAGTTTGTAAAGGTTAATCAGTTTGATTTCCGAATTCCAAACTCCTAACTGACACTGATTAAAAAACAAATAAAAACCTAAACACATGTTCTACCTTCGCATTAAACTACCCTGTGAAAAACTTTAGTTCTTCATCTATACTGTTTCTCTATTTGATGAATATTATTATTCTTTCGTTTCTTTTGTCGACTTCTTCCTTGGTGGTCGTTCTCCTTCGTAAGTACTTCATGGTGAAAAGTGAGTAGTTTTTGCAACTCTATTCGTGATAAAGGATGAATTTAAGCTTAATTTCTACCTTCGGTTCAGAGATTAACGTATTTAAATATGTACGAGTGATAAGACAGTTCCATTGAAATCATGATTTTATTAATGTTAGACCATCATTAGAAACTTGGTAATTTTTACATGATTTCATTGAAACTCAATAATCTATACAACTCTGTGGTGAAAACTATAATGTGCTCACATGTGATTAGGTTCTTGAGGAATATATAGTGAGAAGCCGTGACCACTGGAGTACAACCACGTCATGTATGAAGTCGAGTAACATTGTCGACTGATTGAAGTTAGACATTAACACCGTTGGATACTGGCTCAGTGATCTAGATGTTATTCATTCCCGCGCGAGACCGAAGGTCCTGAGTTCGATCTTGACGAGCGGAAGTTGTGGATGCTCACTACTGATGAGTTCCATACGAGGACCAAACTACCATCCAGTGTTTCCAAATTTCTAATCGTGATCTTACAATCATTGGTTGATGATTTCAATGAACCTGAACAATCTCCACAACCTTACTACCTTATCCGTGATTGAGTTGATGATCCAATTTGATATGAAATATGGTCGATCTAGTGAGTATACAACACTGAAGTGACACTTTAAAAAGTGTTAAGATTTCAATGGATAATTTTTTGAAAATTTCAGATCACTGGACTTTTTAAAAAAAACTCTTTTCCAAAACAAAAAAACATTTACATTTTGTGCACCTGTTAAAACTATTCTTGATTAGCATAATTTGCCAAATTGAATCATTTATAATTTAATTGGAACAGTTACTAACAAATGATCCAATTAATTCAGTCAAATGAAATGTAACATTGAAAAATTGCTATTAAACTAATTAGTTATGAAGTGTTGTATGCTCTATGCATTATGTCAACTCATGGATCGTCCTTAAGTCTTCAACATCCACATTGAACATTTATATCCAAGATGTTTGTCCATAGATACTTGTGAACTATGTAATTAACTTATTACAGAATATTACTACATTTTTTTCTCATAAACTGTATTCAGCGTTCATTTGCAATATAACTATAATAAAACAAACAGCTTTCCAGCAAATTAAGATGAAAATTTAATATTCAAATGGAATTCTTTACTTTTGAAATAAATATTTTTCTTGCGTACTTTTTATGAATTTTATTGTTAATCTATTTGTTTGAAACGTCACTTTAAAGAACAAAGTACCACGAATAGTTGCATAGATAAATTTATATGAAACAAGAAACGATTTATCAATAGTGATTTCATTTTATAAAATTTTATCGAAAATGTCAACAGAACCAAATAGTATCAATGATGCGATGCGTCGATCGTTAAATTCCAGAGATCTACCTGTTGTCTAAGTTTTTTTGTGTTATATAATAAATTAAACGTTTGATTTATCGCTGTTTTAAGTAGCGTAGGGTTTATTTCAAATTAGGGGATTCTTTAATGATTTTATAAGTTTTGCTTTTGTTTCAATGACTAGTAAGCATTCCAAGCAAAAAAAACGTGATGGTACTTGTTATCACACCATAACTTGTTACGATTCATTGTTTGAAGTGAAATAAAAAAATATGAATAATCACTGGGTTTTTCGTTTCACCAGTAACGTAAATTCATTGAAAACTTACAATTGACCGACTTAGATCATATCTCGTCTCAAGCGTTCATTCGAATTCGAGTTATGCAGTTGGATCTGAGAGTTTATCAAACTAAAAAATTGTGTAGAGCTTCGTACTAATGAATAATAAAGCAAGAAATGTTTATGAATTTACGTGTTTTGGGAAACGACTGTAAACCTAAGGGAAATCTTGTAAACTTTTTTATCGTAGAGCTTTGTGAAATAGCCGCTTTAATTTGTCAAATGGTTCAGTTTGGAGAATGTAATGCGAAATGGCATTCTTTTAAACTAGGAACTTTCCTACTTTGTTCATATTTTCAATGAGGCACTCATAGGAATGTATGTGGGATGCTTCGATAGTTGTAAATGTCTCTCTACAAAATTGTTTTATTTCATAGATTATTTGGTAACATCAGCTTACTTCTGTCTTGGATACTTTGTAGTACCTCCACGTACATTTGAGTTCGTTCATATTTAAAATCTGGTTAAGCCTTTCGATTAAATCAATTAACCAAGCCATTTGTATAGCAACAAGTTATATGTACCATCGCCTTTTACTATTCTCTGGTTTGATGCGCTGGTATGCCTGAACATTGCTTACCGCCTACGCGCATATTCATCCTAGTCGCTTTAATGTTAATCTTTTAAATATCTCGATGACTCACACAATTTACTATGTATATAAATGTACTTTTTGATCTTATCAATTCATTCGCCAATTCGTTTGCTAACGTTCTCGCCCTTCTCTGTGTGCTTGTGGTCTGCTGGTCCATTTGTGGTGTGTCAAAATAAATGTATACAGCACTTAGTAACGATTGTTTGGACGAGCAAATTACGAAGAACATGTTGGATACCGACCATCACGAATCTAGTGATACAACATTGGTCACCATAAACTCATATGATAATTTGTAACAAATTATTAAGTTATCTTCATCAGAACAACTTCATACTGGCATTCGAGTTTTAAAAATTAGCTATTTAAAAAAAATTGCATTTTGTTATTAAGCGACTATTCCATCGAAAACTATACTAATATATTTGATCTATTATTTGGTAATTTATTTATCAACTTGTTTGTATTCTCACACTTTTTTTTTATCGAGTATTACAATAAGTATCCGAAGTTTTTTTTAATTTTCATTACATTTTCTTGTATTTTGCTAGTTTTTTTTAAATGAACATTTCATAAACAGTTTAGTTAGGCACACATTTATCATTCCTTATTAATAGAATCTTCCCAACTGGCAATCGATAAACGTAAACCAGAAAAAATTGTTCCCAAATAATTAGATCTCAAGAGAATTGTTGAAAAAATTATAAGTTTTATTGTCCTATTTGCATATTTTAATTTATGTTTTAAACAACTAGCTCATTCAAACATGACCATCACTATAGGCGTCATATTAGATAAGAGGAAAACATTAGGGAACTATTCAAAAGAAGTTATCGCAAAGAATAAATATACGGCGACATACAGTTTTTACAAGACGTTTTTGAATAAGCTTCATCTATATTGTGAGCGAATTCAAATAGGAAACAACCAAAATATTTCTACATATCTTGAGTTCTATTTATATCATGGAAATAAATAAAGTACAGTAATAAACGATAACTTATCAATGAAAATATTTCGTAAGTTCAATTAATGACTTTTGTATCAAACTCTTATGTTCACTTCTAATGTTTATGCAGTTTGACGTTATTTTTTCTGAGACTCGTGCACAAGATAATTTTGGTTCTTCGTTTACTCAAGGTTATATAGTAATGAATTATTCTGTTCCTGTATTCAAATTTATACTAGAGTTACGTTGTGATTAATAGTAATACAACTTGGCTCATAGGTGATGATGAAATCCGAAAAACTGGTCATTCTGAATAAATTCTTACTATTTGGAAGTATTCATAGTTAATGTGAAGTCTTTCTTTATTCTGAATGCCAAATTAGACGAAATCAGTGACATACGATGTTGGCGGAACAAATTTTTATTTCTTTATCCGGCTTGAAAATGTTTCAGTTATCTAGTTCTATAGCAAACATACTCAGTGTTACGGGACGTTAGCTCCCCAGAACTCACTTGGAAATTGGTCCTAGTTTTGTAATTTATTTCTGAAATTTTGAATTGTTATGTTTTCGCGTCAAGAGATGCTTAGTTGACCTACAGCTTACATTTCCCACTCAGGAATCCTTGACTGTCATTGATTGACGGATTTTTTTAGCACGCTATTTTGTGGCTCTCCTAAGGGCGTTTCTATCATTGTATAAATAAGCTTGATTTGTATGCTTAGCAACCTCGAGTTTTCTGGGTGCTTTTAGAATACATTCTCTACTCCTTACCAAGACTTCTTGATCTAGTTAGCGGGGCCGGGGACAATCGGATTAGAATAGCCTATCGAGTCACTAAGTCATTGCTCTTCGCTCCATTTACCGAGTAAGATGAACGCGTACTAGTTGATAATTGAAATCGGGAAGCATACTGCTCTAAATGACTTATGATTATCGTAATTAGAGATAGACTTTCATGGTACACACATCATTTTGTAAAATGAAGCCCTAGATGATAGTAAACGAAGTGTGTATTCTTATCCATAGAGTATATAAGTTTTTCAGTATGTTTAGTATATTCCTTTTCACCCATACAATAATTAATTAGATCAGATGCCCTGGCTAAGGTACCAGGGAAGTAATTCGTTGATTTATTTGATATCTATTGCAAGTAATATGAGCATTGCTTAAGCATCTGTTCAAATTTCTAAAATTTTTCTCTGCATATAGTTTATAACAAAACCAAAATATACTTGAAATTACAATTCTTACGCAAATTTATATCTTATGTAAGTTTATACACGTCATATTAGAATATTCATAGTCTTCCAAAGACTAAGGTAGAGATTGTTTCAGTTTGCAAACATAAATTGACGTTGGTCTGACTTTACTAAGACAAAGACTCTTCAACAACGCTTATCTATGAACTGTGATAAATAATTTACAAATATTATCTAGTATTTTGTCAACTTATAAATTTTTCGGTTGATAGAGGTTTTTATCTAATAAAGCAGTATATCAGTGTATACATTTTTTCCTACCCTGGCAAAACTACATTAGACATGAAAACAATTTTCTCCTGGTACGTCTGTTTCCTTCCCCAATTTATCTACATTTTTCATGACATTTAAATCCAAAAAAATGTAATCAATAATGTAGAAGGTTGAAAAAAAGACGAACATGTTGAATTCTTGAAAACAAACTTTCACATCAATTCCTGCTTGTTAGATACTCTACGAATAACCAGTTGTATAGATCTGTGTACATCCCTAAATGTTTGTATGTTTCTTTGAAACAGTTAATTGATTTACGATAATGAATGTTAGACATGGAATTATTATCTGTCACTTCTTGTTCTCCAACAAAACTTTCCTGTTATTTTTAACATTTAGGAATGAATAATTATACACTATGATAAAATCAATACAGAAAGCATTTCGTTATATTGGTAACGAGTCAACAAATGATCAACTTAGGCTGCTTATCTATGTGTTCACTTCACTTTGATGTTTAGTATTTCGGAGCACTTTTTTTTATTTTCTCACTAAATAAGAATTTTGCAACAGTCATTAAAATTTCTAAACTTAATGTTAAATACTTTTGAATAAATCAATCATTAATTCGAAATTTAGTTGTGTAGATAATTTTTCGATTGTTCCAAGGCCTTATTTAACTTGTTTTCGTTTTTATATGCTAATTATAGCTAGAAACACTGTGTATGATTGCCGATTTCAACCTACTTATATTTTGAATTTTACGAAATGTGATGATATTGACCATTACATCAAACATGAAAATAGTGTACTGTGTAGCTTATTTTTGTTGATATTCATAAGGAACTTCTGTTTTTAATCTCTGATATAATAATTTTAAAATATGATTCTCCTAAAAGAAGTTTTGGGTTTTGTTACTATGGTAACGGTGAATTTATAGCTGTTATGTTAAAAGAAAGTGCATGATACAGTGAAGTTTCTAGACCAGCTTTCGTATAAGGTTTGATTTCAAACAGATTCTGTTCATTATCAAACTATCTTAGGAACAATATCACTGCTAGGCAGACCTTAAAATTCTTGTCTTTGTACGCCAAATATTTTTCACAGTTAATAAGCCATATTTTTACCATATACTTGTACGTTTCCTCAATCAGGTGATTTATTTCTAATATGTTAATTATGAATTTTCCAAAGTTGTATAATATAGATCGCAGTTTTTCATCTTGAGGTAACAGTAGAAAGTTTAATCGAAGCAATCAATTATACCTCTTTCTTAACCCATATTTCGGGCCAACTACAACAATGCTAGGCTAGCTTATTTTGTGAAGTATCTGTTCAGTCTTCTCTAGCTCATGATGAATAGACTTCAATCGTATTGGCGCAACAATGGATTATCAGTGAGTTGTGTTACCCTTTGAAACGTTTATCGATGTGACGTCACTAATCAGAATTCCTATTATAATGTTTCCTATTTCGCATCTACTATATTTTGTGTAGCCCGGTGTCCTAGTTTTGACCAGTTATTTGTCTAGTTACACCAGTGACCTTGATCCAATACAAGCAACGCTCCTATTGGCCTGATTAACTCCTACGTTTATCTCTTGAGTCCATAAGGAGTTTAACAGCAAGCTTCTATGATACCATATTTTAAGCGGACTTGGGTTTACACACACAGATCACAATGAAAAATCACAATTCTACATAGACGAACCAAAAGTAGTTGTGAGAAGGACAGTCTGTAAATATACAGATAAGCAATAAATTATGAATAATGTAAACCATATAATTATTTTTTGATCGAGTGAAAGCTTGTGACAAACTGAATGTATACACAGAATAATCCAGTCACTTAATCGTCTTCTTAGGCAATAAAATTTGCAATTAATAAATATTCGAAAAAAAAAGTTTCTAAAAATTCCGACATTACCAATATTCGTCCCATTACAACAAATGTTTGTAAACTATTATACTAATCAACCGCTTTGTTGTAATTCAGAATCAAAATTATTGCTTAATATTGGTTGGATTCTTTCGAACTTCCATAACAGATAATTCGATATGAAATCTAATTATTAAACCATAGAATGCGTATCCAGTAATTGTCTTTCCTCATAATATACAATTATAAACACTAGTACTTGTAAAATAATTCTACCCCATCCAACAATTGTACAGTTAAAAATTGATTAGTTTTAAATTACATCAGGGGGTTGTGAAGATTGGTAAGTTTTTTCGAAACCATGAATCGATCAATGTTAGACCACCATTAGAAACCTGGAAGTACTGGACGGCCGTTTCGTCCTGGTATGGGACTTAGCAATCTTCACAACCCTGTAATGTAAATTACCTGTGATCACTAGTGACTAGCTTCGTGAGGGATCTCCGAGTTCTAGTGGGAAGACGTGACCAGTCAAGTTCAACCTGTTCGGTTGTAGACACTAAATACCGAAGACTGTGTATGAGGTTGCACAACTACCTGAATTGATCAAGTTAGACATTAACACCGTTAGATACCGGCTCAGTATACAAAAACAATGATACTTTCCACTTTTTTTTAAAGAATGAAACAGAAATTGTTTTATCGATTATTGATTCTGTGAATATTATATTAACTGCTTATAAAAACTAATTATCTCATGAAATAAATAGACTGTTACTTTGGTTAATTTATAAATTGAATCAAGTCAATGCTTAAATTCACATTTAAGACCCCTTGTTAATAAAGAGTTTGCGAATGATATCTTAGTATTATTACCGAAAGGATTTTTTATAACCAGTCCCTTACAATGATCCCATAAAATACACATGAGCTAAACAGGTAATTGTAAAGTATTTGCATTTCAGTGAAAAAGGGATATTGTAATCACTGGGATGTTTCCTTATTGAATTCTAATAACTTTAACATGGCTATTTGATTCGATCTCTTATCATGAAAGTGGATATGCAGTGGAATAACAAATGGGTTTTCAAGACAAAAGATTTCGTTGCATCGTTTCCATAGCTGACCATTGGATTTAAGTAGAAACTTGACAGTTAGCTGACTTGTTTTTTTACACCTTAAGTTATGTCTTAGTGAAGTGAAACGACTGATGCACCTCTCGTCCTAATTACGGATTTTCAGGTGGATGCACCTGCATCCTGATGTTAGTGTTCACACACAGACTTGAGCATAGTATCTTTCAGTGTACGGGCTTAGAGTTAAGCTCTTTAAGTTAAGCTCGTCAGATTTTTCAGGGGTTTACCCTCTACCAGGAAAATCGCTTACTGACCTAGAATATGCCGATGACATAGTTCTATTCGGTGAAGACACTGACAAAATGCAGAGACTTCTGACTACCCTAAGCAACAATGCGAGCATGTTCGGAATGCGGTTTCCCCCGCCTCCCGAAATGCAAAATTTTGCTTCAAGACCGGGTTCCATCGACACCTGAACTAGTGATAGGGAGTGAAGTAGTCGAGCGTGTTGATCACTTCACTTATCTGGGGAGTCTCACCAGCGCTGATAGCCTGGTGACTGACGAAATCTCAGCGCGGATACAGAAGGCTCGATTAGCTTTTGCCAACCTGCGTCACTTATGGCGTAGGCGAGATATCCGTTTGCTAACCAAGTGACGAGTGTACTAGGCAGCAGTTCGCCCCGTCCTACTGTACGGATGCGAGACTTGGCCGTTAAGAGTAGAAGATGTTCGTAGGTTGCTAGTATTCGATCATCGATGTCTTAGAAGCATTGCTTGTATATCGTGGGACAACCGAGTAAGCAATGCTGTCGTTAGGAAACGAGCACTAAGTAACGATGGCAGATCAATCGATCAAGTGGTGAAACTTCATCAATTGAGGTGGTTGGGACATGTGTTACGTATGACTAACCACCGACTGCCGCGACGAGCTATGGTATGTGGTGTAGGAGTAGGTTGGAAGAAAGCTAAGGGCGGCCAGACCAAAACATGGCAGAAATCCATGAAGTCACTGACGAGTGGACTGTGTCATGTTGGTAGATGTAGGCTACCTGGTTGGGGTCCGCGAGACGAAAGTCTCCAATGGTTAGAGACCTTGAACGACATGGCTCAGAATCGTTTGCAGTGGCGCAAGTGAATCCCTTCTTTGAGCACTCTCAAATCCTAATCTTATGGAGTCATCAGCACCTCTACCTTTGTCTTTCTAACCTTATCTCACTGAGTTATACTTCTTGAATAATATCTTCGAACCCTAGTCTTCTTCATTACCATTAATACCTCTACTATTTTTATCACTATGCGATTTGATTTTACATTTGCGTCTCTGTGTTAATGTGGTGTGGCAACCTGAACTTATGTACATGCGTACGAAGTTTTACGTTGCAACTGACTGACTATTCAATGTAAATACCCAACTTGTTATCTACTAATCTGCTGAATATGTACAGTAGCCTTGAATGCTGACAAGGAGAATAGTGAAATCCTTACGAAAAAGATAGAGAAGAAGATAATTATTTTTGTTTAAATTTGTCCTTTACAATATGGACATGATTTGTTTTGCACAAAAAGGTATTATTTTTCAAACCCAACTTTTTAAACAACTATACTAAAGTTATGATGGTTTTCACTGAATTCATAATTAGAGGGTATATGGTTATAATTTATCATTTAAATTTAAATTTCCTGAAAATTATTATTAATATTGCAATGAAATTTGTGATGAGTCACTTTTAAAAATTATTTATTTATGCTGTCAGCATAGTTCTTGTTTAAATCAAAATATTCAATCTTGTTTACTTGGAAATAATAAATTTTTAAATCGTTATTTGAAAATGTTTTTTTTCTTAAAGGGAGTTGACAAATGACGCTATTTTTTCCTAATTATGATATATATATATATATGTATATATATATATATATATATATATGTATAAGAATTGGTTCAAAACATTTTAGCGGCCATAACTCACTGGCCCTATGCATTGTGAAAACTCCGGTTTTTCCCATCTAGTAAATCAGTAGATTGGAATATAGTTGACATATTTCCAAAATCGGTTAGTCGTAGGATTACATGTAGTTCAAAGCAATAAGTTATTTATAATAGACTTAAAGCCTGTATATTAGGTGCCTTAGCTTAAGTTTGCGATGGCAAGAGGAGATGTTATTAACAAGATGAACAGTGAATAAACTGGAATAATATAACCATGAGAATATGATGGGCGAAATGTTGAGGATAGGGTTAGAAAATAAAGGATTAAAAGTTATTTATAGGTTGATAATATCATGAAGATCTACCGCTAACAATGGATTACTTGACTAACGACTTTCAACTAAAATTTCAAAACATTTACCGTCCACTTACTAACACTTACTAGCTAATGAAGATTACATCAAGACTCATTATCAGTTCATAGAATCAACATACAACAATGAGATTGTTTTCCTGTATGATGTAAACTTTGTACTGTATACTAATTTTAAAAATCAAAATTCAGCATGGATATTTGAAGAAATTTTCACTCTACAATAAAATGACCGTGTTACTAAGTATGAATGATGCGTATCATAGTTTTGTTATATTTTATTTGGCAAATATATTTACCTATTTCAGTCATGAAATTTTAAATCTTCTTTCTAAAGTAGATCTACTCTAGAATTTATGACCTCAATAGGTTTTTGGCAATAAATAAAAAATCCCTAGATCAATCAGAGTTAGACATTAACACCACTTGACGCCAGCCCAGTGGTCCAATGGTTACGTGTTCGCGCACAATACCGAAGGTCCCGGGTTCGGATTCTGCGAGGTCCAGGATTCGGGGATGTGCACTGCCGACGAGTCCTATACCAGGGTGAAACGGCCGTCCAGTGCTTCCAGATTTCTAATAATGATCTAAAAATGATTAGTTGATGATTTCAAATGTTTGAAAACACTCTAATTGAAAATAAATATTGTAGTAGAAAATAGTTAATTATTGTAAACCAGATCTGTTCTTACAGAATTTTGAGTTGTTAGTTATTTTCTCAACTGCAAAAACATTTTGAACTTTTTCTAATCACAAATCTTGAAACATCACTATCATCTCCGTACATTTTAAGTTGTTAATGGACTTTTCACACGATTAAGGTTGATATTTTTCTTAATCATTTGAAATAATTAAGCTATCTTTTACACATTTGAAATCATCAATCAATCATTGTTAGACCACCATTAGAAACCTGGAAGCACTGGACGGCCGTTTTGTCCTGGTATGGGACTCATCAGCAGTGCGCGTCCACAACACAAACCTCCAAAACTCGAAATGAAAACGTTCATAGCACTGAAATTGCCAATGTAACAAATACCTACTGTAACCATTAATAAATAATTCAAGTTGACATGGTACTGGGTTTAAGTCCAGGAGTGAATATCAACTCCTAGTTGCAAATAAATCCAGCTGACGTGTTCAGAACAGGACGAAATGCGCGTCCTGGATTCCACTGCTGGCCTCATTCTATCTATTCTACATAAACATATACATATATATGTATATACATTATATATTTTTGCATGCTCAAATGTATGCAAATCGGTATGATAAAATATTTTTACCAGTTATATTCTCAGAAAAATTTATTTATCAGTAAAATAAAATCTACATATTCTATTGAAATAATTCAACACTAATTTTAGACATCACATATATAATAAAAAATCTGTAAACTAATAAAGATATCAGTTTTGTGATGAAAATGTAAATTCAATTGAATTGAATTTTCAGTAAAAATTGTTATTATTTATCAGAAATTTGTCCGAAAGTTAGTGAAACACACGAACTAGTAAATCTCTAGATCATTGAGACACTGAGTTGCAATTCAATAAAATTATTATTTCTTATTTCTATCGAAATATGTAGTTATTTCAATTCAGTATATTTTTGAAAAAATTACAAACTAAAACAAAACTGTTCAGTATTGACATGACCATATGACTATAATAATTGCTTTATTCATTAATTTATTGTTAGCTTACAGTGAAAGGTTGGTTTCAGAAAGTTTCCAGCGGTGTTAAAGAATTCGTTAGCACATGAACTGATGCATATTTTGAATGTATGAAATTCATTATAACTGATTTTCAATTCATCAAACGTTAGATTAGAAGAAACATTTACATGTAGAATGGTTGTGATCGAATTCTGTTAAGTTTGTCTTTTTCATGCATCTAAGCAAGTTGTTGAAAGAATTCGACAATCCACAAGGAAATTTGAACAAGAAGGTGTTTTTTAAAGTGTTTTCTCACAAACCCAATCATACAATGTTTGCATGATAATATGTATATGAGATACAGAGGTCAGTGCATGCTTAATGGCTATTCATTTTTTCAACGTCAACCAAATGAAAGCGTACATTGAGTTGTTATCATAAATGCTATTTAATCCCTGTTTACAAATTACAATTGGTTATAGCGCAGGCGAAACTTTGCGGTTATTCAACTTTCGACACCTGTCAAAAAGATAGAAGAAAAACAAATCAACTGATTACAACGACTACAAATTCCTTATTTCTATTGTAATCGAATTCGTAAAAAAACTTATTTAGATTATAATTGATCGATTGTCACTTGTTAGAGTTTTATTTTCCTTTTATCATAAGTATAGTGGAGGTTAATTCTTTCATTTTCGAATCAAATTTATTCCTATTTGATCTCCACTAACAATACATTTCTAAGGTGATGAGTTTCTTATTGATTACCCTGAAATATTCCCTTACTAACCATAATGGAAAACAAAATGAAGAAGAGTTGCGATCATTCTACAATAAATAATTTTCGATTTGTATCATTTCAAACCAATAAAACGAACTAAATCCCTAATGTTTATTGATAAAATATATTGATCTGTTCTACTTCATGATATTATTATCTTGATGAAAATACAAATAAGTGTTAATTTTTACCGAGCAAAGCATTGATATGGTAATATTACATCATACTGTTCATTTGTTTAGTATAGATAGGCTTAATAACAATTGTCATTGTAGATAAAACTAAATTGTATATACGATTTATTGTGCTACAATTTCTATTGTTATTATTGTTCTAATGACCAACAGTGTATATTCAATAGTTAAACACTAATCTAAAATGCATTGTTTAGAAATAATATAAAAAGAACAGATAGTCGAGACAATATACACATTCAGAAATATATCAGCCATTAAGTATTCAGATCATTATAGAATTAATGTATAGCTATACATTACTTCTATTTTGTCTATAAAAGCTTGTTTATTTGAAAATACTTCATATTGACGAAATATTTATTCAATATATATATTATGTACATATAATTTTGTTATCATAATACACTTTACTGAGATTCACTTCAGCAATCTACTTTAGATGTAATGTTATTTTGGTTTAAGATCACTTCTTAATATTTTTAAACGTCTCTGTTAAGAGTTATTGTTTCTCTTCATAGAAGCAAATGATTAAACTTTAACATCTTATAAATATTTGAAACGTGGTTAAGTTTAAGGATTTATACTTCCTCCCTAATGAAATTCAGAATCGTATTTATCAATCCTTTGGTACCGATGTCATTGTGAATATCGGCATTAAGTTGTATCAAGTTGATGAATTCTAACTGACAGATAACAAGCATCTTGGATTACACTGCTTGGTAATCTTCAAGGTATCAGTGATTTTGACAATATACAAACATTTTATATCCAGTCTAAAGTAAACACTTTACTTTCTGATCAAGCGCTATGTGCATTAATGTCATTCATATTAAAAAACTATAATTTACAGGCTTCTGTTGATGATATGAACAAATTTCTTCATAAATCATATTAAGCTTTTAGTTTACACAATTTTTTCAACAAACAAATATTAGGGAAAGTAGAAGTCATGAAAAAAAATATCGGTGGTTTATGCTCTTGTCACTTATTCTCAATGATTAAATGTTACTTTCTTCCAGACAGTAACTATTCATCATACAAGCCTACTTTATTCATTAGTGAATTTATTTAAATCACTCGCTTAAGATTTTATTCATACAACTGACTGAATATCTGTGAAAAAAAATTAATAATGCAACAGTTAAATTTTTCGTTTCTACTATTTTCTAACTAAAAACTAATTTTACTTTTTATCCAGCTTAATGAAAAGACGAAAACAGGGAAAACAGGGCAGTTTAATACTGTTTATTACACTTGTCTACCTCATCGTTTACGTTCCTTACATAAACCATTCGTTCATGCGTAACATTTGCATCCTGTAGGATTCAATTTTTTTCCAGTTTATTTTTTTGCACATATATTTAATGTAAATGAACATTTTGTACGAGAATTCTTTTTTCGTCCAATGCTTAAAATTGAACATTTAATTATAAATGTGTATGTATAGGGAATTACATAGACAATTTTGTGTTTTTTTCTTTGAATAAGATTCCTATGATGTTTAACTAACGTACACTGTTAACATTTTCAATGTGTTTTGATTATTTTTTAATCGGATTTGTTTAGGTATATGTATACTAGTTACATATACTCATAAAATTTAGAGAATGAAAAAAAAGAGAACAGAAAATTTTATGAGTTTTTCTTATTCACTGTATGTTTTTCTTTTCCTTTCTGGTGATTTTGTTTTTTGGTCGTTTTTGTTCATACTTTAAATAATTTAAAAGTTAAAAATTTTTACATTTCGTGGAAAATAAAATGAAAGAAAATCCTTGCAAAAATGTAAATGATACTTAATAAAAATGACTTGAGCACTGTCGAGTGACCTTGTGATTTCCATGGATATGAAGTTACGTACTGAAAGATAAATAAATGAATTGGTTCAATTATCAATAAAATATATTGAAGGAACACTGACTGTAACTCCTTTCATACCACTGCAAAACAAATTAATGGTATTCTGAAAGTAAAAAATGGATTTCTATTTTAATGAAGAGTGAAAACAATCTTAAACTGGGAGCAGGATCAATAAAACTTTGTTTTACTAAACTATTTTCAATTATTTAAACTGTTATCCTACTAGTAAAATTATCACTAATACTGTTTCTGTATAGTCTGTTAAATAAAACGAAATTATTTGCATTTTCTGCTTTTAAAAAAGTACTAAATGATCAGCATCCATGTGACTGTTGCGTCATGCATATTTTGTTTAGACTAAATTACAGTCTTGACAAAAAAGTGATTGATGAATGTTGAATGTTTTTCGTCTTCATTTATGATTAGTTTATATTTGATAATATTAATTGTTACTTATGCTAACGTTTATCATATAACAATCAGATAATGGACTAAACTTGATAATCTATAAATTTATATAAAACTAGACTAATGTTGAATGAATGAATAGTCGACAATTATTAAGTAATGTTGTCTAAATGGATAAACTGAATTAAGATTTTGTAGAGAATAGATAAGATGCAAATAAGAATAGTTTCATAATGTACAAACAATGCACATTTATTGAAACTGAAATTAATGTGCCACAGTTGATTACTTGTTAAAAGTTTATGTAAGTTTTAAATAAGCTATTGACTGATCAGGATTATTGAAAATAAAATATCATGTTATTAATTAATGGTGTAGTTAAATACCTACCTTTTCTTGTTAAATTGTCCGATGGTTAGAAAACTTTAAACGTTACTTAAATTTCGACATAATTGATCATTTGAAATTAACAATTTTTGATGAGCCATATTTCAAATCTGAAAAATCATCTATCTCTCTATCTAGCAAATGATTGGTTGTGTCGAGTTCTTTGAGTTAACTGGTTTAACTGTGAAAACTTGATGGTAAGTCCGTACAACATAATCAACACTTAACGTAGAAATGAACTCCTTAGTAAGAGAATACGTGTAATAATTATTTTTTCTAGGTGTGTTCATAATTTTCGTCACTACAATGTTAGCATTATCGATATATTTGTTTAGCTAATATTTCATAATGAAATTAGATCCTTACTGTATTTGGCATTAACAAGTGTTCTGTATCATTTACAGGACAAAATTATTACACATACTGACATTTGTTGGGTCGAAAAATATGCAAATATAAATATGACTTATATGAATATAGTTTGTAAGTTGCTAGTTATTCCGTGGGTCCAAAATATTTGCATTTATATCATGTAATAAGTAACTGCGAGGTGTAACATATCCAAATTAATATATGTCAGATTTGTTTATCAAGAGAAAAAATTATATATATTTATATAATGGCATTAATAATCTGCCAAGAAGGCAGCTAATTAGAAGAGAACAAGGAGTGTTGTAAGCAGTGTACTTAAAGAACAACTATCAATATGCAATTCAAACTGTTCACCAATAAATTCAAAGTCATATTTAAATAATTTATGGTCACGACTGAGAATAAGACTTGAAAATGTGAAAAATGGCAGAAATTATTTGTAAATTAGGTCAGCTTGAATATTTGGGCTACTTGTTTATTAGCTGAAAAATAATTCAATAAGTTACCTTGATCTGTTTGCAATAACACGTTATTCATGTCTGTTATTCGCATAATCTATTCAGAAGCGCTTACATAAAAAGTTTATGACCTACAGCTTCACAAGGTACAACAATATACGATTCAAGACATCGCGGTGGATGGAATTATGCAATGAAGAGGAAACTTGTCGAAATCTTCCTTGCTGAAATTTCCATGTTGTACTAAACATTTAATACTGAATAAAGCCATTATTATTATCTGTGCAATAAAACTAACTCCAGAATTTCCATTGAAAGACTGTGGGAATCGAATCCATAATCAAACAACGATACATGTTGCTTCAGTTTAAGAAAAGTAAAAATGACAAAAAATCGACAGATTTTACAGTCTTTATTGTCAAACTAGTTTGCGAAATACAACCGACGGAAAAGTTAAAAACAGTGTTATTAGAAGATTGCGTTACTGTTTAGATGTGAGTATCCATCTGTGGCGACTGGGTGTTTTTTTTATTACAGTACGATTGAAATATAAACCAAGCCTGTAATATAACTAACTAACTAACTGGTTTCATATAATTCGCACCACGAGTTGTTCTTAGTTAGACAACCATTGAAAACAAGAAGCACTGGATATGTTTTTAGTCCTTATTTGATTCTCCTTAGTGGTGAACATCCTCAAGTTTTCTGGCGTTTGGATGCAGGAACGTGAGATCTTTGGCTCGGAATAAAACGGTTTCCATGTGCACGATGAAACTGTAGAATTTGACAGTCTCCAAAAACTGTCTATGATTATGTATAAACCCCAATTTACTTTCATTAGAGCAGTGCGTCTTCAAAAAATCACATATAAACAACAAAAATGATAACTATTAAGTCTAGCTAGTCATTATTTTATGAAACTAATGTATTTTCTGCTAATAAATATTTATCAAACAACTGTTGGTTGATATGTATGTATTCTGTCACAGTTATAAGCTAACTGTTTTTCAATGAGAGAACATAACTTTGGAAATATTATGGATGCCCCTATGGAATAACTACCAACGCATAAAGTGTTGTTCTCTGTTTTTTTTACCCTTTGCAAATATATTTCAATTTTTTATAGATCTGTTTTCACTTATAATGTGCACACTATAATCTCTTATTTCTGGTGCTGTGTGATCAGTTAATCAACGCATATAATCCTATAAGTATTCATATAAGAGTATCAGTGCAAGAAAAGATAGACAGTTTTTTTGTCTGCTGTACTGGAATCTTGATAAGCTATTGAGATAGAAGGAAGCTAGGCTGTAAACAAACGCAAATGAAGTATTTCCTTGACCGCTGCCATTTGTTGTGAGGTAAATCGTATCAGTGGTCAAATGAACACCAATTGGGCAGAAAGTGAAATAGTTACCTAATGAGTTCTATAATCGACTGCCCCAATAACAAACGGCACTGTCAGAAAGTCTCCAATAACGAAGATTTAAAGCTTTTTCTGGATTTCAAGCACTGTCTTTTGACTTTATAGTCTGTCATGTAACTTTTATTTCATAAAATACAATTGATTACCTAAAGATTCGCTACTTAATTTTGCATAAATATATTAATGTTTTCATCACTTTGCTTGATAAAACTTGGGGTGAATCACTAAAACAACTTAACTATTTGTACTAATTATTTATTCAAATGACCAGCATAAAAATCATCCTTTTATTATTAACCTATTTGCATAGTCACAAGTCAATGTGCTTTACTGTACTTCCAATTAATATTGCGTTACTTTCTTATATGTTATTTATTATTCATAAGAATATACTTTCTTATATCATTTACTAATTACTTTTTCTCTCTTCAGTTCCCGTTTTCATTCTTTGCTTGGTTATCCTTACATTTTAGTTAATTCAACTGTAAACCACCGGTTATCATTCGTGAAAATAAATAATTTATCTATGATTTATTGGAATCAAATTAAAATTTTCACTTCAGTCAACGCACAACTGTTAAATCAATAAGCAAGACACTGAATTGTAGAAATTAAAGACTGATATCATTATGTTGATAACATTGAGAAACATAACTACTACTACTACTCCTATCGTTGTGAGTAATTTCGGTGATAATTAATAGTTATCAATTCTACTAGAGAATTTTTCTAGTTTTCAGGTAGACTTCGATAGCAAATTAGTTGATTCAGTAAAAATCAAAGGAAGATATTCATTGTTTTGCAATTTAGACCTCCATTTCTTTAAGGCAACAAACTTAACGACTAATCAAGTGTCACGGGATTAGTACATTCGAAAATGTACTACAAAAGCGTAAGGAATACAGATTCCATATCACATAAATTATTAAATGCGGATTATCCGTCGAGTATTTCAATGCAGTGTGAGTAAACAGTCTGCGACTAAAACGTTTCCTTTAGAATCAATGGAAAACAAAGTAAACTCGTAGCAGTAAAACAGACAGAAAAACAATATTTTCTTACCACGTGATACATGTTCCAAAAATTTATAAATATTGAGATATCCATTAACATAATCGAAACTTTATACAAAACTAATAAGAAGACAATGCCAAACTGCTTTGATCAAATAATCTGATTTGCTAGTTAACTAATTTAAAAATGCGATGTTATCAAGTTGTTTTCGTTTTATACAAGTAGTTTTTTTTATATCTTTAACGGTTCAGTGAAACTATTTAACTATTCACAACGAACTGAGATTCTTGTCACTTGTAGTGATATGTTTGAAATGTTTACAACATTAGTTTAGACGTAATTCTTGGTCATGTGCATCATTCTCGTTGACGACTTTTTTATTTACACTGACTGATAAAATGCAAGTTATATTCTAAGTTGTTCAGATGAATTCAACGTAGCAGTCGTTTTTATCCTGGATGAGAAAAACTAGGAATTATTTCTTACAGTGTAGAATTTATTTAACTTTCAAGTTATGTATCAGAACCTTGTAAATGCTTCATTGATTTACTGTAAAACGCTTTCTATTGGATCGTGATTATTTGGTGTAAAAAAAAGCAGGGAAAATTAGTGAGCGCCAAATATCACACTCTGAAAATATCCTAATTAAGATGAGTAACACAATACAAAGAAACCGTTATTATTAGGGTAGATATTGATGAGATGTTAAAGTTTAAATTAGGCAATTACTTTGCCAATTACAGATTTGTGTTCATGGCTTTGAGTCAGAAGTTTTGCCTGCGAAGGACAGAACTCTTAAATAAAGAATTGAATTCAATAACCCTAATTAATCCTTACAAACTAAAAAATTGTTAGTGTAAACTCAATTTTATGAGTTTCTGTTTTCTTAATGTACTGCTTTAATGCACTTTACTGTGCTTAAAATAACGTCACATGAACATTGTAATTAAAACTAAATCTTAGTTGAATTGAAACTATGAAGTTTAATTACCTTACTGAATATTCAGACGAAATTACATTATTTAAATAAATGAGTGAAAACGCATTCTCTGTTTCCATTCATAATTACAATTAAGTACGCTACGAAATACAATTGAGTGATTACTAAATGGTGACCACTTTTGTTTGATGCTTAATGTACATCGAACACAATCTGAGTTTTAAATCGAATTCTTTCGAGTCCTAATGCATCATGTAGAACTTCGATTTGAAGTTTGTGCTGATGATGTTCATGCAGAAGAACAATGAAAGCTTCACAACCAAAACATCCAACTCAGAGAATAAAACACCACCACAGAACTATTTTCTTTAAAATCGCAGATAAGCCCTGTTCACAAGTATCAGTTATAATGAAACACAGATCTTAGGTGTCCTAACAACTACTTTCTACCTCTTAATAATAAATACATTACATGTAAACAGTCGAATATCAATTAATTAGATTAGTCAGTATGAAACCAGCAAAATCTTAAAGGAAACTGAAAAATAATCAAAGTACTTTTAATTTAAACACTTTGTCTAATCATAATTAATCATGAACCATTATTGAATTGATATTATCCCTTCATAATTAGTGTTTCTATACATCCACTTCCACTTCTAATTTATTTTTTCTAAATTTCCTGTTTTTTTTTCTAGAAGCTACGGCTGAACATGATTTAAGTAGTCTACTTAGAGAACTTGAAGTGGTTGAAGAGAAAATGAAAGAATTAGAACAGGAAAATAATCAGTTCACTCGAGTAAGTCTAAGCATACTTTTTGACTAATACCCATTTTTTATATGCTAATTTAACATTTAATGCCGTATAAACAATGTTAACAGAAAAGTCAACTACTAGATTCTACAGATATATGTAGAATTACCGTTAAGAATTAGGATTTATTACTATAATTATTGAATAATTACTCAACTTCACTAGACATCTCATTATGTAATAACCTTAGAATTAATTTCTGTGATTTATGTAAGATAAAGTTTTCAGCACAGTTCAAAGCCATGGTAGACAAATAATTATAATGCTATTAGGAAAACACTGAAAAAGAAGAGTGTGCTGTATTATATAATGAGTCGCCTGGCACTAGGATTTTCACGAACGATACTTCACAGAAGCTAGGTTTTTGAAGTTTTTCCCTGAAAGTTTTCGTTGAGTGACTAATAAAACTAAATAATCCAACATCGGAACTGTCTAGTTTTCTCTTCTTACTCACTAGTTAACTTGAAGAATTAAAAAAGTTTTAAAACTACTTCGAAAAGTGCCACGTTTGAATCCCGGTGTAAGTATAAACACTGGAGTGTAGATTAGCGAGATGATGAATCCAACATATGACTAGACGCCTGTACGGGATGTTACATCCACAGAACTCGCTTGATAAATGCCTTAATTTGGATTTTACGTTTGCGAGCATGGGTTGATCGGTTGACCTTGAGATTTCATTTCCAACAGGAAAATCCTTGGTGATGGTTGGCTGCTGTGTATCTTAGTGTGCTGTTTTTGTGACTGTCCGAAGGACGTTTCTATGATGTATAAATAAACGAGATTTGTGTGCTCGATTGCATTGTACTTACTGAGTGTTTGTAGAATGCACTTTTTACGCTATATCAAGACTTATTGATTAGTCATCTGATCAAAGTAGCCTACCTGGACGCTGGTTCATTGTCTCGTTCCCGTTTATCGACTAAGGTGAATCCGTAACAGTTTCAAGCATACCTAATGACGAACCTGACAACGCTACTTCGAGATTCCACCTATAGATGCAATTGAACTCTACTTAAAACTTACTAATTTGCCGTGCAAATCCCTTGAAGATGCATGTATTTTGATTACATTTCTTAAATGTGAACGGATAGGAAAATGCAAAGGCTTACGTTGAGGTATTTTTGAATCTTTTCGATTTATTAGTCATAGTCATTTTAAATGTATATAATATACAGTTCAACATTATGCCAGTTTTCTTCACCGAATAATTAAAATTCATACCCTAAATAATACCTAATAATTAATCCTCAATTTAGTCAAAATGTAAAAGTATCCTACTTACGATATTCATAGTTGACTAACACAGGGAATTATTAGAAAAGGTTTAGATATAACACAATTTCAATACGAAATACGTCCAATAATCCGCAACTTCAATCTCGTCTTCACTTCTTTATATTCGAACTGAAATATATAGTGTTAGTGACGTTCAAAACTGAGTAGAGAAACACGTAAAATGACGAATAAATCGCATTATCTGTAGACATTGTTGAATTTCAGATAGTGGATTAAGAAAATGAGGAATGTAATTTTATACTGTAGAAATAAACAGCTGAAAAAAATATAAGATCTGGAACACTGTTTTAAAAGTTCAAAATATCAAACTATCTTCATATCAGCTTGGTAGAGAAATCAATAAGAAGCTAAGTTAACGATGAAAATCAAAATGTCAACAGTTTTAATTAATAACAATTGAATATGGAAGGCTAAAAATTAGGGGGTTAATTCAAGTTATAAAAGTCAGCTTTATATTCCCTCATCTGGTAGTACGTGAACAATTCCTAGTTGTAAGTACTATCTACATATGATTCTCATTGTTAAATAAGAGATTTAGAATTAAATTTAAGAAAAAGAACTCATAAAGAAGCACCACGTTTTGATTATGGATTCTACTGTTCAATCACTCTCCAAAATTATAGACTTTATTAAATTATCAATTAGTTTATTGATAAAAGTTTTCTTAGTGTTCTTGACATTCCAATTTTTACTTAGAGCGAAATTAAAGCAATTCACGTTTTTGTTAAAAGACACATGTCTGCACAAGCTTACTCTGATAAGCAAATATGGAGACATTAATGATTATTGTCTTCTTAAATAATCAAAAAAATATGTACCATTTACATCCAACAAGTATTTCAAGGTTAAAACTCTCTCTTTGTTTGGTTGCCAAGTTATCCAATGCCATTTCGCACAACTGGTACAACTCAACTACACACTCTAAGAAAACTTCAACTTAAAGTCAATTGACAGTAAACTAAATGAGTCAGAATAATATTTTTCTTAAAAATATTTTCAACTCTATTTTAATTATAACTCATTAGTTATGTTCATCATTGCATTTTCTCTCAAAATTCGAAATCAAAGTAAACAATTTTACTCTCATCTTAACATAGAAACACATGCACAAACAAAGTGAACAAGCACTAATGTCATGTGATTTGTCTAGAGGTTTTTTTTCTGATTTTAGAAAATGAATAGTCCCCCTTTAAAAAATACATTTATTCTATCCATAATACTAATTGTATTTAACAAGATCACAATATACAGTAATACAATTACACTTATCTCTTGTTTGACCATAAATATATTTATGTTCAATGTATTGAAATGTAATAATCGTATAGAACATACAGGATTTAACCGCTTATAATTATTTTATCTCAACTTGATTTACTAATCACTGTCAAGCGAAGCGTAGTGGATATTTAGTTTGTGTTAAATTTAAACTTCCTAGTTTTAACCAACAAGCATTATGACTCTTCAGGAGGCCTATTTGAATATCTCGGCTATGTGACTCATAACATCAGAATATTTGAACTAGTTACCTCATTCCGTTTGTTCGAACACGCTAATCATGTACATTAATTGCATAATCTATACAGGAGCGTACATAGAACGTTTA
Organism: Schistosoma turkestanicum; assembly: GCA_944470395.2. NCBI lineage: Eukaryota > Metazoa > Platyhelminthes > Trematoda > Strigeidida > Schistosomatidae > Schistosoma > Schistosoma turkestanicum. The sequence goes on from OX103974.1 coordinate 18,374,342, forward strand.
TGACTTACCGCTTCACAAGGGACATGATAGTACGATTCAAGACGTCGCGGCGGATGGCGATATGCAATGAACAGGAAACTTGTTGAAATATTCCGTGCTGAGATTTCCATATTGTACTATACATACAATATTCAATGAACCTATGATGATTATGATCACTTAAGATAATAAAGGACTTTGAGAACCACATTGCCCGTAAAGAGTGAATTTTAATCTAATTATTCTTTCATTGGGAGAATAAAAATATTCTGATTAGAAATAAATGCAGCCCAACTTAAATAATTTCCACATGAATAGGGAGTATAAAATCTTAGGAATTACATTAATCCTTGTAATGCATAAAAAACTGCATGTAATGATTATTATCATAATATAATATAACGGGATGAATTCATCAAGATAATAAACTTCGTAGCAATTTGATTTTCACTTTCAGTCATAAATTACCTGAAGTTGGAAAAAAGAGACCACAGAGTACCGGTTATTTTATTCGTTACATCTAAAAACTCCATAAACCACGTGCACACAGTATTCCACGTAACATAGAATCTAAATTCAACAGGAATAAAATCGAACACTATTCATGTGAATTGCAGAGTTTAAATTCAGTGATCCACAAACTAAATATCAATTAATTCTTTTTACAGTATAACCATGTTATAACGTTCCAGGATGAGTAATATAAATTCAACCAAAATATAAATAAAGGTGCATTATTATCATTGTCATAATAGCGTTGTCGATACTGTTGGGTTTTTTTGAAGTAATGGGTTGAACTAAGTTAGATCACCATTGAAAATCTGCAATCACTGAACGGCCGTTTCTTCTTTGCGCGAGATTTATCAGCAGCTTGGGCATGAGACAGTGACTCACCCGGAGACAATGAAAGGTGTTCACTCAGTATCATGAATTGAGTGAAGTAATACAGTGACACTCCTCAGTATTGGCTTAGTTGTCTAGAGGTTAGGAGTTCATGCTTGAAGCAGACGGTGCTACGTTCGACTCCCAGCTGCGGAATAGTCGAGGAACAGAGCTAACGAATATCGTAGTGGGAAAAAAATGACCGTCCCGTATTTCCAGGTATTCAGTGGTGATTTTACTTAGATCCTTCTATGATTTTGATGACATTATTCATCAGCTGATTTACACAAATCAAAATCTGAAAGATACATACTTTCCCTTTTGATCTGCTTTTAATTTCAGCGTTACAGTTTAGCTTCATCCTCCAATGGAAAACATCCGACATGTCCTGTTTCTGAAAAGTCTACAGTAGAAACTTCAAACTCACCAGTAATGGTTAATGATCCACCTGCAATTTCTTTACCGGTTCCTGAGAGAAAAGAAAATTCAAATAAAACTAATGGTTTTATTTGTGCCGAATGGGCAGCTAATTTAAATCATGATGAATATGATCATACTACTACTACTAATAATAATAATACTAATACTAATAATAACAGTAGATTTTTAAAAAAAGATTCTTCACCTTCACCACCTCCTCCACCGCCTGCATTTCTTGGAGCTGGTGATGCATGTGCAAGTCCTACTAATTCTCCAACTAGTTTTTCATATTCCCCAAATTCACGTCTAACGCAACAATCACATGGTGTTATTTCACAAATAACAACACAACAATCACCACAACGAAATCTACCTAGAAATGATGGATCATGGTCAGGAATGAATGTAAACAATCTGATGAATGGAACAAAACCACATCATTTAAATTCATTTGATGGTGGTTTAAATGACAAGGATAAAGAAACGATTCAGTCACAGAGAACATGCCATCTACCAGTTTATAATTCTCAGTCATATCAAAATTTCGATACACAAAAACAACTTATTAATGAACTTAGAGGATTATATCGAGTAAGGTTGTTTTGTTTACTGTATATTCTCTTGATATTGAAAGTGAACTTTATCTGAATGATTATCAATCAATTTGTTAGAATACTAGTTAAGCTCATTTTAACTTGAAACAAATTAATGTATAAGGACCTAATGAAGTAAAGTATGATTAAGGTCATTTGTTTGACAAAGATCACCTTATTTGAGAATGAATAAAAACGTTCAATAAGCTTGCAGTATGATCTTTCTATCCTGAATTGTAATCAATCAATGACAAAGAATGATTAATGTGCTATAAGACATCAGTTAAAGTCAAAAAATGTAAACAGTAAGATACTATCCAAAGGTTTTCAATGTCCGCCTGCTAATTAAGAGTCCTTAATTCAATGTCGAGAGATAATTATCAACTAAGGCAATATTAAACAACTGTGAATATAAACTAATATTGAATTATGAAATGTTTAAAAATATTAACAAAAGAACGAAATGCATGTAGGCATCCAAAAGCTAGTGAGAAAGCAATAAGAAAAATTTCTATAGGTGAGAAAGGATTCTCCACTTACTAATTATGAAGAATGGACAAATCATGTTGTACTAATGGCTAATTAATAGTTATGGATAAATAATAAGGTAGTGATGAAAACATATTATTAAAATTTGAATATCGAAAAATGGTTATGGCTGGTGCATAAGTTCTTGGCAGGTCCTTTTTTATCATTATTTCGGCGAACTGTAGCCGTACCTCCGAAGGAGAATTATATTGTGACGACGTAACGGAGGTTTACGACTTATTCAACCATTATCTGACCTTAGTAATCTTTTTGACTATTAACAGGGTCAATGCTGAGAGACGCGCTTGGAGAGCGTTCAGACTGCATGGCCAATATAACTTCCTCTACAAGAGCACCCTGATGAGCCTTAAGGTGGAAGCTCATCCTTTAAGCAATCACGAATCAAAGGCTCCTTGGAGGAAATAATTAAAGTTTCAGCAGAATAGGATACTTGTTTTCAAAAATCCTCGGAGTCTACTTTTCAGGATCTTTGCTTTTATGTTTCCTTCAAACTGAATGTCCAGTGAACCAATCTCCTTCTGTGCTGCACACAGTCTCAGTGTATATGTTGTATGATTAAAATTTTGAAACTAAATAATACTTCTCCAAACAACAAAATATTTTACAGCAACCATCAATATCATTTAGATTATTTCCAATATTTTTTAAAGTGACTAATGGATAGAAACGAAATGCACAGTTATGTTTATGAATGAATCAATGTTGACCTACATTCATTCGATGTCCTCAAAAAGTTGTTTATTTGTTGTCTTTTTTGTATTTATTATGTCTGTCTTAAAACGATGAAATACATTTGAAAAAATTTTTTTATGTACATACACATATTTATTGTAAAAATACCATCATAGATTGCTAAACTGTATTTCTTTAGAATGAAAAAAACTGAAACAGTAATGGTATAGTAAATGGTTGTTATCCATTTGAAATATATTGAATAGAATATGCAATTTCAGCCTAATAAAACACGATCAATATTTACACATCTGAAATCATCAATCTATCATCGTTAGACCACCATTAGAAACCTGGAAGCACTGCACGGCCGTTTCGTCCTGGTATGGGACTCATCAGCAGTGCGCATCCACGATTCCTGCACCTCACAGGATTCGAACCCGGGACCTTCGGGCGTGAACGCCTAACCATCGGACCACTGGGCCGGCATCCAAAGGCGCACTGCCGATGAGTCCCATACCAGGACGAAACGGCGGTCCAGTGCTTCCAGGTTTCTAATGGTGGTCTAACAATGATTGATTGATGAATTCAAATGTGTAAAAACACAAACCTCCAAATCTCTGCTCGAAAACGATGTATATTATCGATTATTTTTCACACAGTCTCTATACAGGTAATCGATAAATGATACTTAATTAGTACAACACACATATAAGCGAACAAAATTGTTTTCGATCAGATCGTCATCAGGCTTTACTCTAACATACATGAATATTTATTTCATTGTGATTATTGACTCAAATTACCTTGATTGATGTAACAGTTTCATATAAATATTCATGTATATTAGAGAGTAAAGCCTGATAAGGATCTAATCGAAAACAATATTGTTCGCTTACATGTGTTGTTCTAATTTCCACAATGGAAATCTTTAATATTTAATTAGTAAACTATTCACTTTTAGAATTATCTATAAATGTAGTATTCGATGCATAACGATAGTAGTTCAGAAAGTTTAAATCACCGGGTAAATCGGGTTCAAGATTCATTTTTTTGTAGTTCAGTTTGAAGCTTATACATGGATATGAAAAAATGTCACTGTTGGATCATAACATGAACGTCATATCAACCTAGTTACCGAGTTTTATTAGATAAACAAATATTGATGACTTTAATAAATTTTTTTGCTGACCAGCTTACCAACATCAAGTTAGACAACCGGCGAAAATCTGAAAGCTATCATTTCGTTGTAGTATGAGTCTACTTATCAGTATCCACCCATGACCGTGAAACAAGTGATCTCAAACCTTAGACCGGATTCGTGAGAATGTTTAACCTCTCAATAGTGGGCAAAAATGATATTTTGTTTACTGATTAAGAAATTTTTAGATGACCAGTTAAAGTTTTCGATAATCTAACACACTCGTAGTTATAACCAAACAGAGATATTTATCGTCTGTTATAGTTTTTAAAATGTCTGTTAACTACGAGACTTGATGATGATAACAATAATAGTAATTCTTACAGGTTAAATTACAGTACAACAAACTACAAGAATAAAAATTAACATGAAATCTATTTTACTCTATAAAACAGAATGATTAATTTTCCATCCATGAATTAATTTTTTCTCCGGTTACATTAACAAAGTGTGATAGGTTGTAAGTTATATAATTACTTATAAAAAAACCAGAAAAGTTTTTGAAAATCTTTATAAAGTTACTAATAACTAACTGTTTCTTTTTGAAAGGAAGTTTTTCATCTCAGCGATCAGTAATCTTATTTTAATAAATTGACATAGTACTTTATATTTTATAATTGACACTTGAACATCTAATTCTAAGTAAAATTACTTAATCGCAGTTAATTTAATTTGCAGCTGTAACGTATGCTGAAGTTTCTAGTCTTTTTCGTTTAAATGAAGGTTTTATTCTTTAGAAAATGGAATGAATACTGACATACCCTTGATATATCATTACTTTTATTTAGAACTCAAGTACAAAAACGCAACCAAAATATTCTTTACAACCGAATATTGGAAAACAAATACACTATCCAGATACTTCTCCTAGTTCATCTCCTCCACCAAATTACCGGGCAAATTCAAACTCCTACATCCCTACACCGATATCTGATCAACATGAAATCAATAAGACCAATAATAATAATAACAATTCATACGTTTGCTCTCAGCGTTCGGATGTTTACCGTTCATATGGATCTTTAACAACTAACCAGGGCACAAATAATTCCGACCCAGGAATAATGCAAGATCATGATTGTGAAGAAAATATTACAGTCGATGGAACTGGCTGTTGGACACCAGACCAAGTTTTTACACGACGTGATTGCCTTAAAGCGAATTCATTGGCTGCAAGGGGTGGTAGTGATGGATTGTCAAATTCAATGAGTCCAGAAAGTTCATTATCAGATAAATCAGTAGGTTCTGACGTTTTTGATATATTTGACATCAAAAACAAGTTTACTGTCTATGATTCTCGAAAATGAAATGAGCCGTCTTATTGGCTAAAACATCAGTGGGTTAAACATTTAGGCCTTACTCCAATGATTTTAGTCTGTGCAGATAATTAGTGTCACTCAATCTGACACAATTACTGTCGCTCAAAGCTAAGTGCATAAAACTGCTCTAAGTGGTTGAGTTACGAGTTTAGAAAATTAAGGAAAGTTTGAGTGTATCTGACACCGTATGTTCTGAAAAACTTGTAAGTTTAGAAGGTAACTTTTAAATATATTACGAAAAAGCTTTTTGAAGCTCTCTATATCGTTTCTGCTATTAATGATATCCAAAACACTAACACTGCAAGTTGATGAATTTTTTCTGGGATTCAGTAACAATTATTCACCTTAATGGATCACCGTATACCATTTGTTTTTTGTAAACTTCATTCAAGCTTCGAGTTACAGACATGACAGAGAGTCAATAGGTTTTATTCATAAACTTTGAGTCACATAACCACTAAAAAGCAAAACTTACTTAGTTTTGTTAAATGATGTTTTTTTAAAAAACAAAAATATTTGAAACACACTTTACGTGGTTGATTCAGAGGAAGTTTAACAAGTGTTCAATATAATTTAAGGATTCCCAGAAAAAGTTGTGTCATCAATCAAGATTTCATAGCAAATCTATTCTGTAATTCAAACAAAATGAAGTTTGTTTCATCAAGTATATGTCATTATCCATTCTTCAAACTTTAATAATCAGAAGTTAAATTTTAATTAAGTAACAGTGGATTCTGTGAACTCTTTGCTCTGATACAACCTCTTGTTCTTAATTGTTTTGATCATAGGGTTCAGAAGCTAATGAACTAAACCGTCTTCAAATGTCAGACAGTTCTGAAGGCAATCAAGCTAACAAAGTGAGTCCACTTTAGTTTACAACCAATTTAAAGGTTTGATGTATACACTGTAATCAATGAGTTTTTTGATTATATATGATTTATAGTTTTTCAGAGTTTAATCAATATGCTTCGCTCGTTTTTCGGAGATATAAACTTTATACACAATTAACTTAATCAATCGGTCATTTTGATTGAATCGTAATTTAAATATCTTTAATCCTTCTAGCAGATCAGAAGTGCAGTTTATGACTCTAAGTGGAAGTAGTCAATAGGAAACCTTGACTTTCGTCAGAAAGTTGTACTTAAAATTTTGAAGAATCTGCTGCTTTTTGTAAGATTTCAGCACACGTCATCTAGTTTCGTAGTTCAATAAGTTTCTATTAAGCTATTTTGGGTGCAACTGACCTCTTTCAGAACTGTCATACTTTTGTTGATGGATCACACAGTAGTGACCAATGTCATGTTTGCCTAGTTCCTCTAGTACTAATCGAATTTCATTCCCACAGGATCTTAATTACGCATAGATGATGAATACCATAAGACGCGAAACTAGTTTTGGAGTTTCTTGCTGACTACTTCCAACCAACTTATGTCAAAATTTAACAAACATTATTACCGAGTGAGAGCCACACTACAATCTGATTGGTGGAGTTTATTCAACAGAAACAGACTAGACAAAAATGACGGACGATAACTTTTATTTTATTTATATTTGTACCCATTTTCAATCCACTTAATGCCTATCAAGGTTTTAAGTGTAAGAATTTATATGAATCAAACATATATAGGTTGCATAATAAAATACTCTTATCACGATCAACCCGAGATATTGCTTTAGGCACTTTGTTAGGAAAATTCAGAATAAATATATTTTGCAAATCAAGAAGACAGATTAAGTGAATTTTATTGAATAAATGTTAACCTAGTTCTTTGGAAATTTTATCGACAAACAAACTTTCTCGAAATAAATAATTCTTATAACGACCAATAAGTATTGAAATACTTAAAAATTCAAGCTTCAAATACATTTGTATTCAACATACAGTTTTTAAAAGATTATTTACTTTATCTTTCTAGCCTTCAATCAGTAATTAAAATAATAGACTGCTTAGTGTTTTATGGATAGAATCTTTCCAGATATCTTTAACACATACTTGATTTCTGTATCTTCAATCAAAACATTTTGTTTTATTAGACGCTTTATTATCTGCCATTAATTATGCAAGAGTGACAGACAATCTCCAAGTGTGTACTTGTCAGTATAGGGCTGTGAAGATTGTTGAGCTTCATTGAAATCATGAAACGACCAATGTTGGACAAGCAATGAAAACCTGAGAGTACTAGAAAATCGTCTCGAACTTGTTTGGTACCACGCGAGCAGGAATCAAACCCAGGACCTCCTAACATTGTTCATTGTTTTTGATAAGTAACTGTCTCACACCGGACACGTTTAGAGCTATGATCAGTCAACTCCATTCCTCAACAACATCACCTACTAGGAACTACGTTTTCTAACATCAATTACTTTTTTTCTCACTCCAACTAACTAACTAATGAGTTTCTTTTACATTTTACATCGTCTCATGAGCATTTCATGTGAATAGAAGATTGTAACAATCATACAGATATCGCAATAGTAAAATACGTTTTGTTAAAACAGTATTTATTACTTGTTCATAGTTGTATACGGAAGAATGAATGGACAATGATAATTATCAATTCATAATGATTATCTAGTTTCCGATAAAACCGAAGTAACCAACTGTTCATTACATATATTTGCAAAAAAAAATTAGATACACTAAACACTATTAAAGGAGAAGATAAATAAAGAAAGATTTATCACACACATCGTCGATATATAATCTTTACACGAATGTCTACACTCTAATATTTCTAGATGTCATTTAAAAAAAACAGCGGTAAAATACAGTAGATACTTTGGGAGAGACAGAACAAGAATGTATGGAATTTACAGAGAACTAATTTCTATTGATTTGAACGATAAAATAACATGAAATAAAAGTGTAAAACTAAATATGTTGATAATCTCATGGTGTTTGCAAAAATCATGTCCAACAGGTAGGATATTTTTTGGAAATTATTAATCAGTAATAGGAGTAGTTGTTGTTGTTATTGATACTTCTGTCGTTGACAAAATTGCTTGATTTATTGAGAAGGCATTGAAAATGTAAGGGAAGATATTTTCAAGTAACAGTCCTTTTGTTTAAATAGAAACATAAAGAAATTTTACACAAATCACAGTACCATGAGTTCCATTGTTTGAAAACGTGTTTTAATTAAAGAAAATTAATAAATTATGTACGTTCGAAATCAAATAGATGAATTTATTAGACTTTATATATATATATATATATATATATATATATATATATATATATATATATAAAACAAAAAGTCTCGACATCATGTAATAGAGTATAATTGTTTGTTGCATTAATTATTTTTATTATATAACAAATTATAAAAATTTATTGTACGAGAGAATGAGTGTGAGACAAGTTAGTCAGTTAGCTGGTTGATAGTACTAAGTCACTTCAAGTTACTATTAAAGCATATACTGCTATATCAGTAGTAGACTTTAATTTCTACTTCGAAAATAAAAAATACAGCAGTTTCAATTTGATCGACTATGGCAAACTACTTGATTTGGATAATATTTCACTTGTTTTATCTCTTTTCCATTCTACTCTGATGAATGTTCTATAACATAACAGCTTGGATACGAGTATAATCTGATGCTAATTTTTACTGTTTATCGTTTGAATGACTAAAACAACATGATATAACTAGCACTTTCAGAAGTTGTTTCCTTTAGAAATTATTTTTTCCTGATATGCTATGAACTAATTAATTTGCGACACAAGATAATTTTTTTGTTTCCTTCAGTAAACTATCGCTTCTTTTCTCGATCCTGACGAACTTAATGTTAAAAGTCTCTATACCGAAGAGAAAAGAATAATTTACGCTCAAAATTGTAAATTAACCTAATCGATATTAGACATTTATCAAGAAAGCATAGCTTTAAGCTCAGGAAAATTGATCTTCATGATTGAAATTGACAGTTATGACATTCACTACCGTATTTCAGATATTTATATTGTATGAATAAAGTTATGACCAATTCTTCGAAAATATAATGCATTGATTGTGCCCATAGTTATTACTAAAAGGAATAAATTTAATCTTTAATCAGTATGATGTTAGTTGTTGGAATTATGACAGTTATTGTTCATTTTGATGATGTCACATTATATCACTCCACGATCAACTGATTTAACTCTATTCGAACCAATCGAATTCGTTAATCAGAAAAGAATATTTGAACGTAAAGCTAATTTTTCATGTGGCAAACTAAATTTAGTTCAAAAACAAAAGTTGATTAAAACTAACAGCCCTCAACTTCATGAGATACTCTTAATTTCTATTTGAACACCTTCATGATACACCATTCAAAACGAGTACTGATACTGACGACACTACTACTTATATTCTTTCATCTTTTGAGCTCTAAATTGACTTTATATTTTTAAACTTCATTTACTCGTTTTTGAACCATATCATCCAAATTTAATCCCATACTACCATTATTATTCTAATTACAACTACAATAAATTCTTTATCGACCTATTGACGTCAAGTTTAAAATCTTGAAGTTCAGTTTAAACAGGTACTGACTAAATGACTTAATTTAGTTAACTATGGATTTAGCCAACTGATTTAACTTAAAGTTGACAAATTTCATAAATGATATCCCAAGTAAATCAAAAACTTCCTTATTTTTATTATAGTTACCCAATTAAATTTCCAACTGTATTGTATATTTTATATTAGTTGCTTTTCTGCCCAAAAACCTAAAATATTAAAGTTTGGAACTGCATGTTTGATTATTATTTAATTGTAGCGTTCAATTAATCAATTATTTATTTATTTAACTTAAATGAACACTTGCTAACCTCTATAGTTATGAATTAAATAAATATTGACTTAGTTGTTAATTTAAGTGAAGTTCCATAAGTTTCACTAAATAATTCGATTAGGCTTTTTTTGTGGATAGAGCAATCAAATGTACATTAGTTAACTAGTGAAATATTGGGATTTAAAAATTATAATAAATTAAAATATACATCATTGTAATGTTGTTATTCAGCATCATACGAAATTGTGGGCAAGAATTAATTATGATAGTCAGTTGTTGTATTCAACTTCTATTTGTACAACCAACCTATCAAACCATGTCTGTTTGTTTAAAATGTTTATGATTCATGGTTAACTTTGTGGCTGTTCACTATATTTTTGTTTTTGGAAAAAAGAAAAAACTTCACTACCCAATTGTTTAGTCATTTTTCTAGTGGTACACATGATGTCAATAATTTGGTGCAAATGAATAAAAGCAGCATTCACTCATATTCACCAAGACAAATCACTAAATAATAATAAAAATAAGTATACATCTATGCAAGCACTAAATTATTATCTATAACCAATCACACAATGATGAGTAAAACTGGCTTAATGTTTTTATGTGTTTTTCTCATACCAAAAGTTAATCAGTTAAGTGAAATATTAATGATTATTTTGCTTATTTTTAATGATCTATACCACGATTTCAATCTGATTGAAGTTAATAAGTAGTGCAAAGTAGACTTTAACTTGTTGATTTACATTTTGATTTTAAAAATATGTTTATTGATTTAATTTTATTTTGAAAAAAAAAATATTTTTCTAGTTGGTAGTACGTGTATTTCGTCCTGATAAAACAACTAAAGCAATATTAATTGAACATCAAATGACCGCTGGTGAAGTGGCTAATATGATGATTGAAAAGAATTTCTTACAACCTACAGTGCATTTAGCTTTGGTGGAAAAAGTTCCAGCTTTAAAAATAGGTAATAAAAAACAAACAAACAAATATTGTTGAATTTTGATTAACTTGTATTTTTGTTTGAGATTCAACCCCAGTTGGTTAAGATCTTGGCTAGGCAATGTATACTAATAAAATAGTATTAATTCATTTCACTTCCTCTTTAGTTTTTTTTAGTTTAACATATTTTCATTCTGCTTTAATTTGCATGGTTTTCAAAGCAAAAACTGGTATAATGTTTGGGAGGTTATCAGTAGATTTGGAAATGTCCCACATTTTCTCTCACTATCAACATATGCATCTACATTTGTATCAGGCATGTCGGGATTGAGACAAATATCATCTATACGGATGGACGATATTTATGAAATATCCTGAATCTGCATTATGGGGTTGTGAAGATTGTTAGGTAACACATTTTTGAAACCATGAATCGATCGATGTTAGACCACCATTAGAAACCTGGAAGCACTGGACGGCCGTTTCGTCCTGGTATGGGACTAGCTTCGTGAGGAATCTTCTCCGAGTTCTAGTGGGAAGACGTGACCAGTGAAGTTCAACCTGTTCGGGTGTAGACTAACTACCGAAGACTGTGTATGAGGTTGCGCAACTCCGTGAATACATCCTTAATCGACTAAAGTCACAAATAAGAACCATTAAATAAGAATTCTCTAGTCTGAATGGCAGCACCTTCGACGTGACCTCAAAGTTCTGAAATCTACTCTAGGTAACATCTCAGTCAACCACTGACTCGAAAATCAGACAGTAAGATGAAACTGCTATCTAAGTATCTCTGAATTTCAGCGACTGCGTCATCAAGATTAATCAGTGATGTAAAACTATAAGATTCAGAACTCACCATAACTTCATAAAATAAAATGTATATTATTACATCATTATATGCACTGACATAAACATACTTATTCTCTGTCAACCTTTTTATTACTCGGATTACAAACTGGTCTGTGTTAAAGAGACAATGAGAACCTGCAAACATTGGATAGGTGTTTTGTTTCAATAATCTTTTATTAATAAATTATAATAAGTGTGTTTAAATGCATTTTTGATATTAAGTTTCAGCTGAAAATTTTATTGTAGCATGATCTTTTATTTAAGGTTTAAGACACAACCATAGAAAATATATTCGAATCTGTTAAGTCAGTGATTCCATAACTTGATATTCAAATGATAATGCTACTGTACTAGTGTTCGAGGTAGAAATCTAACAGAAGAACCTCCGATAAGATCGAATAAGTTTACTTTATTACTTTGTGGACCGCTATTATCATTGATTGTTGTTATAAGGCAATCGATAATGGGTTTTATCTACCATCTGTTAAAAATAAACGGTATTATATATTTTATCTGTCCTAAGTTATGATATGAAAATCTTTTTCTCTAAGAAACGTTTGATTATGTTGAAGTAACCGATTTTTCAGGGGAGCGAAAGCCATGTAAGAATGATTTGAGGATATTTTACAACAGTACTTGATTTAAACGACTGTTATTTATAGTTAATCTTGAGTCATTACATCTTATAATTTCCCATATATTCTCTAATCATCAAGATTTTGTCTCAGCTGCTATCAATATGAACTAGTCTGTCATGAAACAATATTCATTGGAAAGCTTATGCTTATCATATTGACACAAGTTTTTGTTGAGAAAATTTTCATGAATTCAACTTGCATTTATTTTTTAAAATGACATCAACTATGATATATCCTTACTATGTCCTACTTTTTCCAATTTTCTTCTTGTAGAACGAGTTTTTGAAGAGCATGATATTGTGTCGGATTGTATTTTGGCTTGGCCAACAAAAAGTCAAAATATGATCTTTTTCGAAGAACGATTGGATCACTTTGGTCTGGTTGAATCGCCTGATGTATGTTTTGCAACAATATTTGTTTAAATTATATTTAATAAAATTTGATCATACTGTGACGTGAAACGATCAAAAGAAGGGGTTCCATAAAGTCCTAAAAAGTATTGAGTATTTAAATGCATAGATATTCAGGATTCATACCAGAAGCGATCTGTAATGTAAGAGTGAAACCTTGCAAAATGTACAAATAGTTTTAGGCAAAAATTTTACTTCCGCAACTTTGTAAATGGTTTTCATTGCTCTTTGTTAAGTTTTATCAAGACGGAAATGTAAATCATGAGCTAAAGACACTAATTTCAATTATTTGTTTTAAATATATATATATATATATATATATATATATATATATATATACCTATGAAATTTTAAGATTACACAAATAAGATGAAACTACAGGATAAATTACCTTTTCCATCACGTATGCTTCCACATCTACGGATGATCCTTCTCTGGTCAATCGAAATCACTAAATTACAACCATTAACTTGGGTATCCACTTCATCCAGTACACGACATCCCATGACATTACCCATAGTCGATTTACATTTAAAATAAGTAGGAGTAAGGCTAGTTGTTTTCATCTTAACTTATTATTACACCACTAAACTTATAAACATAAAAGTGTTGTAGATACAATTTGAAATTTTCATTGGTAAAGTGCTTTTCTGATAAAAATTTGTAAATGCATAGATTAAAATCATTCAGTCATTCCGATTCAGCAATAAACGAGATTCGACTTGACAAAGTTAGTGATACTTTTAAAGTAGCTATCAATAGAACTTAAGTTAAGTTTACTTTCCATCCTATATGGTATATATCATAATCTGTAGCTGAGTATTAATGCAGAAACTAACTAAATAGTCCTACATATCAACATTAAAAAAATACATATATAATCCTTGATGATTAACGACAACGTCCATGTTTTGTAGTAACTAGAACTGAATAAAACTTGTATCGTCACTATTACTGCATCCTGCTAAACAAACCAATGAAGTTATGCTTATGGACGTTCATATAGTTAAATTAGCTCTAGAGTCTGATGATTTACTGATTATTGATAAACAAATAGGAATAATCGAAAACTTTATTGTATATTGTGATATTTTGTACTGATGAAGATAATTTATATGGTCGGTCTATTTTATGCTACATAAACGTAATTAATAAAAAAATTTCACGTTAGCATGTAATGTAAATTATCAAACTGGTTTAGTGATGATCGACCATACTATACACAAATATTCACATCAGGACTTTTTAGAGTAATAATCCGACTTTAAAACAAAATTACCTTGATATTATCAGACAGTGTTAAGTATCAACAGGATACTTTATTTAATATAATATAATGTATTTCACATTAAACATTCTATATGTGCATACTTTCACATTAAACTTTGTATTTCAATGAAAAGATTGTTCAAAGTATGAAAATTGTAACGCGGTAAAAAATAGTGGATATTTTATACTATAAAATCTAACGTAAAATGTTACCTACCTACTTACATACATAGATGTGTAAGTTAAACATAGATCATCCACTTCCTTAAGAATTCAGACAAACCCTATTAACAAGTTCTAACTAGCTTAAAAACTGGGTTCACCAATCACTTGATACCAGTGGTTAATTCAGTTCAGGAATTGAAATAAAGTTCACTGAAGGAATTATGTAGAAATTAAACCCAGTGTCAAATGAATCTGTACATAATTTATGTTTATAACTGTTCAACATTAAAACAATTTACAAACTAGATAACTGTTTGTGTAGGTTGTTGTAGAGAATTTAAAAGATGTTTACATTCATCTGTTAGTGTTTTGTTCCACTATGTTTTTACGGACCAGCAAGTTCAGTGTTATGTCATGGTAACTCGTAACTACCATGTATATACACATATATATTCAATTTTCAAGTCCGAAATGGATAAAATCAGTTATCTAATATCTTCAAGCTTTTGGAATCTAATTTTTGTCATGGATAAATATTAGCAATAGAACTATTACAAACTTGAGTGAACTACACAGCTCTTTAGTAGGTCAAACGTGGATAAATAAACATAAAATAATCATTACAAAACACTAGGACCGTTACGTAATAGGAGGTGTGTACATAGTTAGATCGCGAAGCATATAAACTGGAAGAGGCAGAAAATTACAATGAAATACAGGATGTGAAAAATGATGCTTATAATAAAAAAATAAAATTTTAAAAAAAATAAATAAGTAAATAAAAGATTTTTAAACGTTTGTTATCGTATTTTATTTCTCTTACTACTATCATCAGTACACCTGTCTTCCTACTATCCACTTGTACCTATGCCTTTTATGTGTAGTGACGTAATCTATCCCATTTCATTGTGATTATTGACTTGAATTGCCTTGATTGGTTTAACATTTTCATATAGATGGCTCTTTGTCTGTTATTGGGACACTTCAAACGTGCACAGCTACAAATCTATAGGGAGTAAAACATAAGACGATGAAATCTCATAATAACTGTCACATCATTTGATCAACTAGCTACTAGTTGAACATAACTCCACATCGATCAATATGAGAACTGAAACAAGTGTAGATGTTTTGATAGTATGGTTAAATAAGTCTTATCTTCGGACGTTTATCAATATATATTCAATCAAATATGTCTAAAAAATACTTGAACTATGAGTAACCATTGATTAATTTCTATTATTGTCCATGAATATATTAACGATAAGTAGTTATTCCAATTAGTGTCCATAAAATAATTTTTAAATGATGACTACTGGTAACGTTCGATTTGATATTTTGAGAAATACTGACCCAAAAAAAAAATCACTAAGCTTACGGACAGCTAAGATTATTTAGTAATTATCCAGTATTCTTATACACCTAGAAAGAGTAAACAAATTATCTGAAAACTTCAGTTGTTTGCTAAATGAACAATAATAATTATCGATAATTTGTAGCTGTAAGTCTTTTTTTATCGACTTTTATCTTGACAGACAATATAATTATAACACTTACATTAAACAAAGTATTACTCAAAGCTGAGTTAGCAAATTGATGCTTAGTTAATGACTAGTAATAAATTAAATTATTTATTGTTACAAATAAATTCACAGCTATATTTGTAGAACAGATTTTTCGTCGAAAATTTTTGCCAAGTTTAACTCCATATCTTACGTATATGTATTAAACCCCTCCGCATTATACGATTAAATATGTCATATTATGGTAACGCTTGTATTTTGCCAAACTAACTGAACAGTTTATAGTTTATTATTTCTTCAAACAGTGATCAGAATGTATTTATTAAAGAGTTACTATCTTATTGATAAGCTGTATAGAGTTTAGTTTACATTATTTTGTTAATCGTTCACTGAGATACAAGTGTGTGTGTGTGCATTTTCTGATTAGAATATGGATTACTTATGATATTTTTTCCTAAAAACTATTGCCCCTCTTTCTTTTTTTCTCTATCATTAAGTATTGGATTGGTGAAGAGACCACTACAAAACAAGCTTTTCGTAGTGCAGAGGCTATTCAGGTAAGGATATTGTTTGTTACATTGCTGTGAAATAACAAATGCATAGACAAATGGAAAAAAATTGATCGTTTTTTATTTCCAATCTAGTATAAATAAAGACAGAAGCAAAAACGAAAATTTAGTCTACATTTCAAAAATGTACTGTATTATACTATTCAAAAGCCTAGTTAAGACTTTTAAAATATAGAAAATTAAATTTAGCAGCTTGATTACAATAATATTTTAAACTTACTTATCTTAACTGAAACAAAAGTTGTATTAGTTCACAATGTCTTTTATCAAGTGAAGTAAAAATTGATAACATTTGCTAAATACGGAAGTGTGAATGAAAATGTAATCATTATTAGTATAACTAGTGACTAGCTTCGTGAGGAAATTCTCAGAATTCTAGTGAGAAGACATGACCGATGGAGTTCAACCCTGTCTGGTGTAGGCGGTAACTACCAAAAACAAATGGGTGAGGTCGCACAAAATCCGTAGATCAATCAGAGTTAGGCATTAACACCGTTGGATGCCGGCCCAGTGGTCCGATGGTTAGGCGTTTGCGCACAATACCAGAGGTCCCCGGTTCGAATCCTGCGGGTTGCAGGAGTCGTGGATGCGCACTGTTGATGAGTCCTATACCAAGACGAAACAGCCGTCCAGTGTTTCCAGGTTTCTAATGGTGGTCTAGCAATGATTGATTGATGACTTCAAATGTGTAAAAACACAAATCTCCAAAGCTCTAACTGGAAATATTATTATTAAAACATAGTTATTAAGTTAAAAACAAATAAATCAAAAAATCCAATCTACAATGTTTCTAAATGGTTTTTATCATGGATTTAAATTAGTCGGAGAATCATTAGCACTTAGAAAACACTGGACAGGTATAAAGCTCAGCAACAGTTCATTTATAAACTCATGACAGATTAGCCACAGGATATCTAGGTCTTGTACTAAGTACTTACTTTTTAACCAAGGACCTATAATTCATTGATTCACAGTTTCTCTCCATTCGCAACACTATGTGATAGTCATCTAAAGCGAGATAACTGCTTCACTTCCTTTATATGGCTAGACCTGTACAGTCACCAATTCTCAACAAAGCTCAAATAATCCATCATAATGTTAGTCACTTTTGGAGATTAGTGTGTGGACATTTTTCCAAGCATACTACACAAAACAATCAATCTATCAACCATAAGTTGCATATGAACATAAATGAAACTCGAG
The DNA here is from genome assembly GCA_944470395.2 of Schistosoma turkestanicum. Lineage (NCBI taxonomy): Eukaryota > Metazoa > Platyhelminthes > Trematoda > Strigeidida > Schistosomatidae > Schistosoma > Schistosoma turkestanicum. The sequence continues at coordinate 18,392,310 of OX103974.1, forward strand.
AGCTTCCTTTATCAATCTCATTTTATTAAATGATTGGTAGTCCTTCCCTTACTCTATGGATTGATTGTGGCTAGTTTAAAACTGATTATTTGTTTACATTCATAACAAAATAAATTCATTCGAAAAATGGTAAGATCAATACCAGTTACCTAGAAGCTGTTGACAATTGCTATCAAAGTATACCTAGTAAGATCTTGAACAGATTTACACTCATTCACTGTATCTGTTAATTCGTGGATAATACATATCACTGTTAAATAATCATTCTCAGGAATCGATTGACTAGAAAATTTCTCGGTAATGTAAAGCTCTCTCTAAATGTAAGTATATCCATATATTCGGAGACTCGATATGATCAATAATGTAAATAACTAAGTATTGTATCGGTTTGGATCCAGCCTGAAAGTACTTTGGACACTAGAGAAGTATGGAAAGCAGCATGAATGAAGAAAGTTGGAAAGGAGAAGGTTGAGAGAAAAATGAGCTGACGGCTCAATAAGTACATAGAATGTACTTTTAGTCATAAAAGTTGTCAACAGTCAACATTAATACAAATTTATGAGTAAAACAATCTGAGATAAGCAAAACTAGAAGTTAGCAGCCAAAATTTTCGAATACGCTAGATTACATTGAAAATTCTAGCATGATGACTGATGGTCTTTTTTTAGAAAATCTACTATGAAAAAATATAGTCTGTCATTATTGACATGGATGGATAAAATTTCTTTGCTACTTCCTGTAAACAAAATAGACTGTAATTATAAATATTGCTGTGTCGTTTTTCAATAATGAATCAGCAAAACTATCTATTTCAGCCATTTTATTTTGCTTATAATTGATGCAAATTTATAGTTAGTCAAATAAGAAAATCGTCAAATGATTAATTTTTTTTTATAAAAACATCTGATCTGCATTTTCAAACAATTATAAGCAGTTAATTAATTTTAAGGAACAAAGTTGGTTATTTTATATGATTTCATCGATGTTTTTGTATATTACTTTTGTGTTAGACTATGTTGAACAATATAGATACGAGCGGTTTTCCGGAATGGCGGGATTACTTGTTTATACGTAAACCTGGTGATAAGTCATGGTCACGTCGTCTATGTGTTTTAAGAAGTTCCGGTTTATACATTTCAAACAAGAATAAGAAGTCCTTCTCAGTAAGTACCGATTACTAATGTTCAGAATGTCTTGTCAGATTTTAAATCTAATAGAATCTAGTAAGAATTACTCCCCAGAATGGCTTCATATCGCATACTTCCGAAGTGTGTCCTTTAAAACATGCGGCTAATTGACCCTTTTGGCGTATTCACGAAGGTAGATATCAACACAGAATGTGCCATAAATATGGATCACTTTGAGTTGACGTTCCGTCTCAGAACATTAATGGTTAGATTAACAATATACATGGCAAAGATTCGAAATACTAATTGTTTCAATGCTGATAGTGACACAATGGAATACGATAAACTAATAAACTGATTGTTTCTCAAATGTAGATTTGTGATTCTTTAGACTTGTTTGTTATATTAGTTGAAAAAATCTAGACAAATTCAATTCCACTTCTCAAGCAGGATATTTTCAGATTGTGAAGTAGGAGTCAAATGAAATTATTTCATTTTATTTATTTATTTTCCCACTAATTTCTGACTTGTTTCTAACAAAATAACAACACGGACATGGCGATCGATGGTATCGTCAATGTAGTCTGATAACATGAGAATTAGGATTGTGTTTAAGCTTAAATTGACCAGTATAAACGCATTATTCATTGTCTTGTCGCCATAAATATTGGATAATGATTTTATTAGCTTTAGTTTTCTATAACGCTCAATATAAGTGAGACTGCTTAGTATAAAGTTTAAGTAAATTCAAATAAAAATTCAGGAGGTCTTCAGTTAAGAAGCTTAGTTATTTTCAAACTACAAATAACTCCTCGGTAAAGTCCGTTACTGTGAGAGAGAGAGAGTGGCACGAATTCTAATTTTGTTGGAAATATCTTTTTCGGCCTGGTGTTTGACACACTGAAAATTATATGTAGCAATTAACAAGAAAATCTAGGTGAACGATATCCTTCTGATAACCTCAAACAATTTAATTTACTTGGATATGAAATCTACTTTTTACTGAAAATATTTGTTTCGTGAATTTGCGTAGATAAACTAATTCGTCTTTACATGGATATGAGACAGTTGGATTCTCATTCAGATGCTATTAGGATTTCATTAATGATACAGCTTTAATCACTCACTATCTTACTATATATGTATTATTTGCACATTTAAATCACAGTCTACAGATCTGATTCGTATCCTAGTCCTGGATGGAACTTTAAAACTTTATACAACTACTGGAGGTTGGTCACGGATGCGTGCACCTACACCACACGGTTTTGCTTTTAAGGTGAGAATTCTACACTACTTTGTTTTATTTCTTTTGGTATGATGATTTAAACATATTCAATATATTTTTGTTAGCCGAAAATTGTCCACGCATTGTTAGATTTTGTGCAAAAAACATAAATTCATAAGTTCTGTATATCAAACTATTAATAAAAATAATGAATAGGATAATACAGGAACAATACTGCATGCATATTATATATATATATATATATATATATTTACATATATTTATATAACTGAGTATTGATGAACATCATGTCCATCTAGTATGTTGAAAGGTAATCAAATCATAGCATCCAAGTTGTTCCGTAAGCACTAGTCTAAATGGCTTGACATCTCACACACTATGCTGGGATGTTTGAAACTACATCTCAATCCGCGACGCCGAGTAATACAGGATCGAACAATCTAGGGAGCATCAATTCCCTCAAGATCAGAATGACATCTTTCTGATGAATGCCAAATAGCACGAAACGTATGTCCAGGACTTACCCTCTACTATTTTCAACCACGTAACAATTAGAATACTTTTAATGGGAGCCTAAAACTACGATGACCATTATGAATCAATTTATGAAACGAGGAAAAAAGACACAGCAGATTCATGGCTCCATACCTACTAACTACCACAAAATTTCTGTGTTCTCGTTCTAATGATGAATTTAAAATAAAACGTTTTCTGGATGTAGCCATCTTTAAATTCTCTCCGAGAAATTGCAAGTAAACACCGTACGAATATGTACAATCTAAATACGTAATATAGCCCACATGTACGTTTAGATGAACAAAGTCAATATGAGATCTGATGACTTTGAGATTTTATATTAATTAGGACTATTTTGGAATATATTTCTACTACTACAACATATCAGTTGTAGTAGTAGTAATATTAACAGCAGCTATTGTTATTTGTATCAAAATAAAAGCCTCATTTCCTTATGTTTCTAACAAGATATGCTTACTGACTGCATAATTTCAGCATTGTCTTATGACAGGATTGAATATTTGATAATAAATCTAATTTGACAAGGATTCATTGATAACTTCACTGATTTTCTCTATTCATTGATCATGATGAACTCAATGGAAAAAAAATTTCAAACGCAATAAATTCAATTAAAAAAAGAAATTTTAACTAACTAATTCACACCATCAATAACTCGTATCTAGTCGAATTTCAAGACATTCAATAGTTTGCTCACGACTATCTAAATCTTCTCTATTAAGTTAAGAATAATTGAAATTGACATCAAATGTAATTATTTACCAGTAACCATGATTCCCTGTCATCATGCAGGCAAATACTGATAATCCTTACAGAATAAATATCAATTGTATGACTTATTGTACTTCATAATAAAATACGTTAATCTCAGAAATTGTTCTTTAATGTGTAAACTCTTACTCATTTCAGCCTTATTCTGCACAAGATCCTTCATCTACACATGTGTTTTGCTTTTGTGCAACGGATGAGAAAGCATTACGTCATTGGATTAGTCGATTGCGTATTGCTAAAGTGAGTTCGTATGAAAATTTTTAAAAAAATGCGTAAAAATTAGATACTGTTACTTTATGATCCAATCATTCAGCTTACCGAAATTACCACCAAAAGTTGTTTTCAATCTTTTCTCATATGAGTTTATTTAGCTGTCAGCATAAAAAAAAAACTATAGCCAACTAGGATAGGTGGTTTGAAGAGATTGTTATGCTAGAATCAATAGATTTCCATCGGTTATGGAATTACTAAAAATCAACGAGCGTTGGACAGTTGCTTTGTCTTGATTTGAAATGCCAGCGATGGGCTTCTTCGACTCAAATGAAGAGTCAGAACTTTGAGTCCTGAATTGAGACAGAATAATAGTCCATCGCTTCGCATGGTTTTGCAGTTAATTCTTGCCCCATAATAAAAATCAATCTTCTATTACGCTTTCATTATAAATGGCAATAAGAATATACTATGGTTTGTATATTCCTTTAGTTTAGCAATCAGATTACAAAATTTAAATAATGGAATTTAATATGTACTAAGGATTTGATCAAGTGACTAATGTATTTGACAACTTCAATGAATAGTAACAGTATTATAAACGAATAAGTACAACTAAGTGTCTGTAAGGAATGACTAATACTTTCTACAGTGTTTATATGTAGCAGTTCTATACATTTATAATTATTTGTCATTCTAAGATTTCACATATGCATACCTAATCATATATTTATTTTCTAGTACGGAAGACAACTACTAACCGATTATCACATGGCACTTAGTCGAGTTCACCAACTGATTAGTCTACGCAATCAACTAAGTATTAACTCCCAACGATCAAGTAATAATATGATCAATTTGAATTTACAGCCGAAATCATCGTTTGATTATCTTTCACAATCGTCATCATCAATACATGCTCCAACAGCCAGTTCTACACGAAGTCTTCTAACCGCTAGTTCTTCTCCATCCGTTTTCCCACGAGGTGATCCACGCCACTCAGAAAATCAACATCAACAGCAATATTCATGTAGCAGACAATCACTACATCCAAATTTCACGTCATCTTATTCACCACGTCCTGTGTCCCCGTTAAGTATGAGAGCAAGAGCAATATCGAATTCTGAGCATCCTTGCCTTATAAACTTTCATAATTCTTCAGGACAATTAAAAAATCAAGACAAATTTCCTTCAAGTATACATCATCAATCAGATAGATATAAATGATTGACATATTTCAGTTGTTCTATCAGTTAAGTTTTGCAAGATTTTTAGATTTAAACAATCACAGAACCGTAACATCAGATGCATAATTTAAATAGAAGTCATATTTTTCAACTGAAACCAGAAAATCGAACACAAATAGTCCTTTAAAAAAAAATCCTTTTGTATTGGCTATAAAATAGTCAGCATGAACAAATTTCTACTTTTCTTTACGAGATTCTTTCTTCCATTATTTGTTCATAAATTGTTTTACAAATATGATCATTCTTGTTTGCTACCAATAATGATAATTATCCAGACGAACATTTAAACAAATTTCAGTACTAGAGTATTCTTTTTGAGATGTAAGAGAACTCGACATATTTCTATCCTATTATACATGATATTGGTCCTTTCTTTCTATACATACGCAAATTCCCTGGTCAATAACAGTATTATAATTATTTGATTACTGCATATTTACTCCTGGTGAGAGAATCTAACTGAAACTATGGAAGCCTCGGGTATTTTCTATCTCATATATATATATATACATATATTCTTACATAAATTGGACAAAACACGAAAAATTGGCGCCGATTTGTTTAAACTACTTTTTTCCTACTGGAATACGAGTTGACCTTTCAATTATAGATATTTTCTCTCATTCTGGATTACTACCAGATTGTAATACTGTATCATCAGTTTGCATATATATATATATATATATATATATATATATATATATATATATATATATTTCTTTTTAACTTTACTGATTACTGCTGAGATGTGATTTCAGCTGTATATTTAAAATCCAATGATAATTAACTAATATTAATAGTGTTTCATTTGGGAAAGGGACAATTATTTGATTATAAACATGTAAAAACTTAATATTTCACCAAAGTGTACAACATAAATCAATCAAAAATGATATTGTGATTCATATTACTATGATTGTTATTATTGCCTCTATTTCTTTCCATCAGGTTCATTATTAATTCACAGATATATAAAGTGAATAAATGTAATTCACAAAGAGTAAGACTGATCAGCTTTTTTTTTTCAACAAACAAACCATCTTTCTCATCTAAACATTGTCTATTTAGCTTTCTTTTTTGTTATGTACAGCCTCATTATTCAAAAATGAACACAAACAAATAAATTAATTTTCTAATAAGAATTTGATATTAGTTGTATTTTTTTTCATGATGTGATAAGTTATTAGGAAATAAGTGTATCATTTAAAACCCACAGGATAATGGTAGACGGGTCAGTGATGTTATTTCACAAAATGAATGAAGATTGAACCAGTGAATTTCAATTCAGTAATCTAAAAGTAGCACACCCATTGAAAAAAGATGAAACCCCTCTATTTTATCTCCAGTGAGCTGAGCATAAACTTATGAGGAAACCCAAATTTTAAAGTAGCTTTGTATAATACTTATAAGGCTAACGTCAAACTATGATGAAGACTTTCCGTATTGAACTAGTCGTCACAGTTCATAACAACTGAAAAGTGATATGTTTCCTACTAATTTCCATATTTTAATTTCTGTGGATTTGTTTTTACTCTTACGAACTTAAAATAAAAGATGTATAATTTCTAAACGAGTTCGACGTGAATCTTAAAGTGATATGGTTAATTCATAATTTCGTGTGAATAAATAGGGCAGAATCAAACAAGGATATATCACAAGTAACAGACAAAAACAAACAGTATAGTTTTTTTAAAAAGTGTGCAACAGCACGTGATACCAAGAATCCATCCTAATTTTCACTTGGGATTATTGTTAGTCAGTCAACTACAACGTAGAACTTCGTACATACGTATGTACATCAGCTCAAATTGAGCCATGTCATTCAGTCTCTAACCTCCAGTTACTATTGTCTCGCGGACCCCAACCAGGTAGTCTACATTTACCAACATGACTCAATCCAGTTGTCGGTGACTTCATGGATTTTGCCATGTTTTGGTTTGGTCGCCCATAGCTTTCTTCCAACCAACTCATACGCCACCAAAACATCTCTCTTCGAGGTAGTCGGTGGTTGTGCATACGTAATACATCCCAACTACCTCGAATGATGAAAATTTACCACTTCATCAATCGATCTACCATCACTACTTAATATCCTTTTCCTAACACAAGCATTGCTTACTCGATTGTTCCAGAACATACGAGCAATGTTTCAAAGACACCTATGATCGGAGCAAACTGCTGAGCAGTTAACTGGTCCTTTGGTTGACGGACGGATGTCTCGTCTGCGTCACAAGTTTGTGGAAGCCATTTTAGCCTTCTGTATCCGTGCTGAGATTTCATCAACACTGATGAGACTCCCAATAGAAGTGAAGCGGTCAACTACTTCACCGCCTATCACTAGTTCAGGTGCCGATGCAAGTAAATCCTGAAGCAACATTTCACATTTTGAGGAGGAGAGTCGCATCTCGAACACACTCGCATTGCTTAAAGTAATCAGAAGACTGCATTTTGTCAGCGTCTTGACCAAATAGAAATCTGCTATCGACATATCCTAATTCAATGAGCGGATCTCCTGGTAAACGTTCAAATCCTGAAAGTCAGATGATGCAAGTGTCATATCTAAAATCAAGTCAACGACAAAGTTGAACAAGAATGGAGAAAGTGGACATCCTTGATGGACACCGTTTTAAGTAAGGAATTCCGATGATAGTTCGCTATGAGCTCCCACTGAACCAGCAGTTTGCGAATAGGCAGCCTATATAGGGCTGATATACTTCGTTAGTTCTCTCACTGAGAGACACGACCATAGAATCTCACGGTCAACACAGTCAAACGCCGCGTTAAGGTCAAGAAGTACAACTATTGTGGGACGCCTGAGTATGTGTCTATGTTCTAGGATCTGACAAACAGGGAATATCTGGTCGGTACATCCACGTCCAGGTCTGGATCCAGCATAGTTTTCTCGGGCTCTAGAGGGGCGTCGAGGTACTATTGGAGCTAATATATTGGACACTATTTTAGTTAAACTGATTCCCGCGTGATTGTTACAAGAGGACTTTTGTCCTTTCTTACAGACTGAGGCAAACAGTGATTGAGGCCAGTCGAAAGGGATTTCGTCTGGTTCCCAGATTCTACCTAAGATCCCAGTCAATCTAACTTCTAGACCTGGACCATCATCCTGCTTCCCTCCCTCGCCTTCAATTGCCTATAGTCTTTCCAACCTCATTAAGAGTAGGAGGATTCATATCGATTTGCAATCCAAGTTGACTACAAATCGCGGGTAATTGAAGTGTGTCTGAAGGCCAGTCGAACTGCTCCTTAGTGTTCTGTCCATCAATCCGACCTGCTGGATTGAGAATGAATAACAGTCCCATCCCTTACCGAGCGAGTCCCATCAAGAGTCGGATTTCTAATATCAGTTTACTTGATAAGTCAGAATAGCTGTATACTATTACCTACTGCTGCTGCCTTTTCCATCTCTCTTTCTTTCGCTACCTACCACTGTTCACGATCATTGCATAGGCTCCTTATCAGCCTGCACTTAAGCTGACTCAGCTCTTCATTATGTTCAGAGTGAGTTTCCGAGCATCTATCAGTCCAGTTGATGCTGGTGATATCAACTGCTCCTCCTAACCTTACGGTTTATCTTACTGACAAATATCACTTCTGTTCCAAAAAATTTATGGATATTGTTTCAAGTTGCTTCCAGATGTGCATCACTTACGTGGCTGACCAACTATTTTTCTAGTTGTACCTGAAACGTACTCTTGGCTTTGTTATCGTTAGGTAGAACTCGAAACGTCTGGATCAGAGAAGCGAGGTGGCAAAGGAATGAAAGAAGAGATGGCCGTGGAGATGAGAGAGTTATTAGGATGTTGATTGTGACTAGTTTGGTCTCGTGCGATCTTACGAGCCAGTCAGTTGCAACGTAGAACTTCGTACGTAAGTACATCAGTTCATGTCGCCATACCACATCAGCACAGAGATGTAATTGTCAATTCAAATCCAATAGTAGGAGAGTTAGTAAGGGTATTAGAAGTAATCGGAGAGGTTAGGATGAGAAGATATTATTCAAGAAGTATGATTAAATGAGAAAAGTTTAGAAAGTCAAAACTAGAGGTGTTGAAGAATCCAGAAGATCAGGATTTGAGAGAACACAAAGAATAAATGCACCGGCGCCATTGCGAACGATTTTGAGCCATGTCATTCAAGGTCTCTAACCATCGATTATTATCATCTCGGGGACCCCAACCAGGTAGTCGACCACTCGTCAATGACTTCATAGATTTCTGTCATGTTTTGGTTTGGCCGCCCCTAACTTTCTTCCAACCTATTCCTACACTACAAAACAAAGCTCGACGAGGCAGTCGGTGGTTGAACATACGCAACACATGTCCCAACCACCTCAACTGATGAAGTTTAAATGCTTCATCTATTGATCTGTCATTCTTACCTAGCACCCGATTCCTAATAACAGCGTTGCTCACTCGGGTGTCCCACGATATACGAGCAATGCTTCGAAGACACCTATGATCGAAAACCAGTAACCTACGAATATCTTCTACTCTCAATGGCCACGTTTCACAGCCATAAAGTAAGACGGAGCGAACTACTGCGCAGTACACTCGTCCTTTAGTCAGCAAACGGATATCTCGCCTACGCCATAAGTGACGCAGGTTGGCAAAAGCCAATCGAGCCTTCTGTATCCGACCTGAGATTTCGTCAGTCACCAGGCCATCGGCGCTGATGAGACTCCCAAGATAAGTGAAGCGGTCTACACGTTCGACTACTTCACTCCCTATCACTAGTTCAGGTGCCGATGAAACCCAATCTTGAAGCAACATTTTGCATTTCGACGGGGAGAACTGCATCCCGAATATGCTTGCATTGTTGCTTAGGGTAGTCAGAAGACTCTGCATTTTGTCAGCGTCTTCACCAAGTAGGACTATGTCATCGGCATATTCTAAGTCAATAAGCGAGCCACCTGGTAAAAGGTCTACTCCAGAAAATTCAGACGAGGACAAAGTTATTTCTAGGAGCATGTCTATGATAAAATTAAACAAGAATGGAGAAAGTGGACATCCCTGACGGACACCACTTGATGTAGAGAATTACGGTGACAGTTCGCCATAAGCTCTCACTCGACCAGTGGTGTTCGAGTAGAGAGCTTGTATGGGGTTAATGTACTTCTTTGGTACACCTTTCAATGACAGACACTGCCACAGAACCTCACGATCCACTGAGTCAAATGCCGCTTTTAGGTCCAGGAAAACTATTGTAGGACGCCTAAGTGTGTGTCTGTGTTAAAGGACCTGTCGTAGTGTGAAAATGTGGTCTATACAACCACGTTCAGGTCGAAAACCAGATTGGTTTTCTCGAGTTTGCTCTTCACGAGCTTTCGTTAAGCGTCGAATTATTACTGAGGCCAATATTTTAGATACTATATTAGTTAGACTGTGATTGTCACAAGAAGACTTTTGTCCTTTCTTATAGATTGGGACAATCAGTGATTGAGACCAGTCGGATGGGATTACGTCCAGTTCCCAGATTCTACCTAAGATCTCGGTCAACCTAGTTGCTAAAACTGGACCACCATCCTTAAATATCTCAGGGGTCAGTCTATCAGGACCCGCAGCTCGTCCTCGCTTCAGATTTCCTAATGCTTTTTCAACTTCATTAAGACTAGGCGAACTTACGTCGATTTGCCATTCAGGATGACTGGAGATCGTGGGTAACTGAAGAGTGGCTCGAGGCCAGTTGAACTGACTCCTAAAGTGTTCTGCCCATCGATCCAGTCTCCTGGATTGAGAATAAATAATAGTCCCGTCATATTCTGAGATAGTCTCACTTACACTAGGATTCCTAATACCAGTTTCCTTGATAAGTCGGAAAAGTTGTCTACTGTTGCCGATCGCCGCTGCCTTTTCCATCGCTTTTTCTTTCGCCACCCACCACTGTTCGCGATCGTTACGTAGGCTTTTTATAAGTCTGCGCCTAAGTTGACTTCGTTCTTCATCATGTTCAGAGCCAGGTGGGATGAGTTTTCGGGCATCCATCAGATCGGTGGATGCTACTGAGATCCACGGCTTCATTCTAGCCTTATGGTCAACCTTACTAGCAGATATCACTGCTGTTTCCACAGCCTTTTTATATCACTCCAATCTGACTCCGGATGGGAATCGCTTACATGGTCGCCTAACTGTCTTTCTAGTTGTCCCTGAAATATATTTCTCGCCCTATTATCATTAAGTAAAACCATAAGAGGCTTTCTTACGGTGTCTTTCCTACGCCCAGTAAGCTTCAAACAAATACGAGCTCGCACTAGGGCATGATCTGAATCCAAACATGTGCCCCAGAACGAGCGACAGTCTTCTATCGAACCCCTCCATCGGTGGCTGATGGTGATGTGATCTAGTTGCGTCCAACGTTGAGACGACTTTGGAGGTCGCCAGGTCAACAGATGCTTTTCCTTATGCCTAAAGTTAGTGTTTGCTAAGAATAGGCGGTTGTCTGAGCATACTTGCAACAGACGGTCACCATTGTCTGTTCTCTGAGCCGCGACACCATAACATCCACCTAGGTGTCTTTCATTTTCACTCAGTCTACCTACTTGAGCATTAAAGTCACCAGCCATTATTACTATATCAGAGTGCCTAGCTTTTTGGAGGAGGTCCGAAAGCTTTCTGTAAAACTCATCTTTAACCTCGTCTGAACTGCAGTCAGTGGGGGCATAGGCAGATACGATGAAGAGGCAACGGCGATTTTCCCTATCTTTCCGAGTCCTTACTGTCCCATTTAGTCGGACAGCGCACAAACGACTATCTACTGGGATCCAGTCAAGGAGAGATTGTTCAGCTCTGCCACTCAATGCTATGCCTACGCTAGCAAGATCCCTGGAAGCAGCATCAGGGCTACCAGATACACGAAGAGTAAATCGAGCTGCTTCTTTATTTTGACAAGGTGAAATCAGATTAATGATTTTACTAGGATCCTGTATGCGCGTTTCCGAGACGCAGCATACATCGATGGCACGAGATTCTAAAGTCCTAGCTAATGAAGCCTGTTGCCCTATTTGACATAATATCCGTACATTAAATGCTCCAACATGTAGTCTAGAGTAGGGTCTCAGGAGACCAGAAATGTCGTTTCGTGAACTCACTTCGTTTGCATTAGCTGTGCACTGTGATAAATGAATGTGAGAAAAGTTAGTCGTGGAGATAAGAGAGGTACTAAGGTGTGTAGGAAGGATTTGATTTTGACCAATTGGGTCTCGTGTGCTGGTACGGGTACGAGGGCGGTTGTCACTTCCCAGCTGCCAACACCGTGAAAGGTTGTTTCTTGAGGAACCTGAAAAGGAAGATAGATTAGTGTTGGTCTCGGAGACCTGGTTGCGTGACCACAGAGCATAAGGGACAACTGCTTGAGGCCGGTCAAGCACGGCCTTTTTATGAAACGTTTTTTGAGGATTAGCTCCGTTCTTAAAGGCCCTTAGTGGGCACCCTTACCCAAGGAGACGGAAATCCGTGAGTTAGGGGAGGTGTGACATTTTTAGGGCCGACCTTTTCTAACCCTTCCTTCCTTGTGAGAAGGCAGCATCGCTGCATATGCTGGTTGTCCGAGGGAAACACCTTACTGCTGTCACACCCGTCCGCAGTCAGCAGTACGACTTCGCCCTCAGACCTTGGGTAGCTGCTTTTAGTCTCATCGTTCTCCAATCAACCTGCCTGGCATGGTAGGACCTGCAGGAACATATGTTCCAGCCAGTATAGCTCGGTTGGGTCATCACGATAGGCAAGCCCGACCACCACGTCAAGGTAGCAGCTACAGTCGGGGATCTTACGAATATGGGGGCGGATGTCACTTACTGGCTGTCCACACTGTGAAAGGTGAAGATTATTGTTGTGTACTGAAATATCAGTGTGAGAGTTGTGGAGATTGCAGAGTTTTATTGGAATTATGAACCGATTTAAGTTGGACAACTAATGAAAATCTAGGAGCGCAGATGTACTGGTTCTTTCAGGTTTTCAAGTGAGGAAAAATTTTGAAAGGTATGTTGATTCCTTAGGAGCAGGAAAAGCTGCCAAACATAAATAATTAATTTAATTGTCTGAAAGTTACTATTATGTCGAAGGAAAGCTACGAGCAAAACCTGCGGGCCTCTCACAACTCCCCAACCAGTTGAAAACTGCAGTTCCCCACCTACATAAATATATGTGAATCACTGGAAGTTTTTGTATCAACCAATTGTAAATAGTCAAAAAATCAAGTTTCACTCCGTCGTAAAGCAATTAAAAACATTCAAAATTTAAAAACTATGTGGGATAACTAATTAAATCAAAATCCTATTTCGCTTGTAACAATACTATCAAGAATAATACATAAGAAACTCGATCATACATGTACAACTACTGATAATTTTTAGCTATCCTTAATTGGAGTGTTAAGCTGGTCCTAATTAAACACAAGCAAAGATATATACAAAACCTTTGTTTCGAGAATTTTTATCACAAATAAGAAGTATGTTTTAAAAGAAAATCATTGGGAATGTACAGATAATGAACAACCACAAACAAATTGATGTTGAGGAAGCCAGAAATATGTATAACAATGTATTAAAGTACTGCCTTCAAATGATTTTAATAGGTAATACAACTGAACAGCAGCGGTCAGAAACCCTAGCTAGTAGGACAAAATGTAAGAAACTTAGTTTGAATATAACAAATTAAAATTAGAAAGAAAATATTTACAAGAGTTGAAATTTGAGTTGCAATCGATCTATTAAGTATTGGGGCATACACAATACTGGGTTAATAATTTTCAGCTTCTTTTTAGCCACTTGCAAAGCAACCAATGCTGGATCTTCTATATCACTAACTCCATTTTCTGTTTTTTTTGATGAGGAGAAACACTGATCAACTCGAGCTAATAAAGAGAGACCAGCAAGACCAAATAAAGTATGAAATGGGTCAGGAATATTTCCAGGTCTGTCTGCTATACCGCCAGTTTGGTCATCTTGAGAAGCTAAGATGAAGCGAGTAAGGTCAGTCTGTTTGATCCAAGTCAAACGACCAAATATAGTAAGAGTGGCTACAGCCCACCTAAAAAGTGTCAAGGTACTAAAATCAGCCTGATATAATACGCAATTTGGTATAATAAGCTCAAAAATTGACGCAAAAATTAACAGACAACGGAGCTCGAGCAAACTGGCAATAAATTGCTGCTTAAGTTCCCTAATGAATTAGTACAGATCCGCGTAATATAAAAATGCTGGTAACGCTATGAAAATTGATCGAAATATATGTACCGAATAAGTTTTATCTACAGATGACTTTTTTGTTCATTTTATAAGCCTCTTCTCTGTTAGTCGATATAATGTAAACCTAATTTCCTACTACCCCTTTACTAACCTACACCTTTGTGACAACGCTTGATAACAGGTCGTAGGTCCAAACTCCACATTACTACAATACAACTCGAACCAGAGTATAATCTACACTTAAAGAGTGACATTATAATACGTTTCATTAGTAAGATATGAGCTCATTTAAACTAGGTTCTAAAATATAACTTGGTGTGAATGGGATTTATGCATATTTTGCATGTATGTGCATTACACCGACAGAGTGTTACCATTGGAAACTGAACAAATTGGTATGAGGAAGAGCAATTATATATTATTCTGTTCATCTGTCTACTTGTTTATAGCCCTACTATATGTACTAAGTAAACACTTATATTATATAAATGGCTAACAATTCGTGTAAAATATCGGCTAGGCTTACCATGAATAGCAAACATCAGGATGTTTTTCAGGTCTTCCATTCAAACCTCCACTTGGAAGCTGACGCTCGGCCAGCCACCAAGCAGCACGGTCTATATTTAACCGATGTAGTTGACGAAGTATAGATAGAGCTCCCACGACACAATATGCTTGACCCGCATGAGATTCACTTCCAGGTCGAGTCCCGAAACATCCATCTATATTTTGACATTGTTCAAGGTACGAAGCACAAGCTTCGATGTCAATAACATTTTTGGAAAGCATTCCAAGTATATGTAGTGTAGCAACGGCACAAAATGAAAAACGAGTGTCAATTTCACCCCAAATGTCGCCAGCGAAACTTCCATCTGGTTGCTATCGAAGCATGAAAAAAGACATTAACATACAAAATTATATTCGTAAGTTGATGCATCTTATTGTTTATTACAGTGAAACAACCTGTTTTCAAAACCTAAACAGATAGATGAAGGGAAAAACTGCATAGAACAATGACTGAAAACCCTTCTGAATTTGACTACATCTAAAAAGAAAACCTCAAATCGTCCACCTTGTTCTTTAACATTAACTCTTCTCTTGTTAGACGGACTAAATCGCAATTTTCGGTTGAAACAGTTTAATTCAGCGACGTAAGCTTCGTTCAAACAAGCAGATATACTTTTTAAAGCTGTATGTTTTGCTTCATTATTATATGCGAAATAGTCAGCGATGATATTAGAGAATCGATGTTAATAATTAAAGTCGAGGAGTTATTGTCCTACTATGCAGAAATCCTAATCGCAAATACGTAAATCTTTCAAGTTACTCAGAATTAATATCGTGTTAGTTGATGCGAATTTGTTTGCACCTACACTAAAAACACAACCACCTACTAGCTGTGTGAAGTTAAATGTCATTAAATAGGGAAGTGCCGTAAAGTAACCAGGATACCTGAAGGCTACAAACCGTTTCGCCAAGGTGTCAAGTATTAAATGGCACACATAGAGGTATTTCAATTAACACTTGAGAAGTCCGATTTCAGTTTTGTGCAATAAACTCGAAAAATATCTAGAATATTGGCGACTTTTCATTAAACACTAATAAATAATAATTAAATGTTATAAGATCGCACCTATCTTTGCACTAGTGGCAACAATGTACAATTTAATCCCATTATTAAGCTATTTACAGCTTTTCTGTTAAGGGAAGATCCTAAGGAAAGCGATTTTTTATATTATAAAATTGTATGACTAACCTTCAGATGCAGACATCGGCTTAAGTCTTACGTAAATTTTACTGAAAATTATAGCATCTTAAACACATAAACATGCAGATCCCTAGTTTAGAATTTTGAATATCCTTTAAAAGCCGTGGAACTAAATCTAAAACTGCATATAGCGGTTTATTACAAATCTAACAAATCACAAACGGTACCACAGAACTGGAATATTAGAAGAATTTCTTATTAACATTACAACCTTAAGCATGGTTAAAAAATTTAAATGTAGCGAATGAGAGTGATAAAGAGAATCTCTTAGTTAGTGGTGTTACTAGTAAGTGAACATCTTACCTGCAGTTTAGAAACAAACGAACAAACTGCCTCAACATTTATTTTGTCTAAGCAATCATACATTGCAAGTATTTGGATGGCGCTTAGAGTTGAGAGCAGATGTGCATCGTGTTTGGGGCATGGAGAGAATCCACCACACGTTTTCTGACAACTCAATACAAAGTTAATTATTGCATCTCCATCGACTTCTGATAATGCATCGAGCAAATCAAGAGCAGTAAGAACCCAATAGATCCCAGACATTCTGCAATAATCCATGGTGCTATCTTTCTCATCTTTGCATTTAACTAGGAACTTCATGTGCTTCTGTAACAACAGCTCTTTTTGATAGTCCTTCCCGAGACTTTCGTCAACAATGGGGTGAGCCATTATTGGGATGTTAAGTCGTTTGCAGATTTGAGCCTAAACTATGCGTTTGTCGTTCCTCAAATGGAAATCTGTAAAAAGGGTACAATAAGACGTAAGCTTGAAAAATTGCATACAGATATAATGCACTTACAATTAATGACTTCATCGCAACAACAAAAACAAAGTGCGAAATCAATCGGTTTATACTAACTTTTGATCAAGATATTTGATGTTGAGCAACTTAGAAAGGATAGTAATGATATAAGAAAGTCATAGCAGTCATACTTAGACTGGAGCAACGTCCAGTATGGTTAACATAGTTAAAACATGAGATTCTGGTAGGTTTGTATGTGGTCTGTAGTCCAATTTTAGTCTATTTATCTTATAGAGGTGTATGTGATTTAGGATCTGAAGGAGAAAAGAGCATTAGAAAAAGTGAGCCGACCAATCAATAAACACATACGATGCATGTACATTTATACAAACAACAAACAATCGGAAATAGGACTTGGTAGCGTACGACTTTCAATGGCTTACGTAACCTTCACTTTCAAAATCAAATGCCTACATGTTGAACTCATACTAATCAGTTGGTTTATTTGCTCTCGCTTCACGTAGCAAGCCCCACAACTACTGGGATGTGTCTAATATCTTAATCCTACATTCAATTCATCTGTCACGAAGAAGCATAAACCGACTTTTCATTGCTCTCGCTGGCTGTTTCGGTACAGTTCCAGACATTTTGTGTCTTACTTGATAATCTACCACGTGACAAGATCTCTGATATGACTGTCATATATGTCTGGATTGTACAGTTCGGGTTATAAGCATTATATATAGATATCATATAATGTTTCAGAAACAAGTTGATTGAAACAATACTGCAACTACCACTCCTTGGGTTTGACCAAACTCTCTTAACTGGAGATTTCCCTGAATCTCAGATAAAAGGTACAATTCCCACCGGAAGATTCCAAAGGCAACTCGACATGGACGTTAAATGTCCCGGACTGACTGAGCATGTATGCAACACCACTATATGAACTACGGATGAAAAATCCTCGAACTTGGGCTATTTGTTAACAAATGATCGAGGACGTCCATGCTCAAACACCATGATGAAGTCATTTTTAACGTGGTCATAAACAAGCTACTCATAAGAAACAAGAATCAACCCTACCTATGCTGCAATAGGAAAAAATATGTGTCCATGAGACAGCATATACTACATCTCCATGGCCACGAGAGTCGTGGACGCTAACAGTAGGGAATCACTGGCAAACAGTGAGAGATCTCATTCAGAATGCCGTCGAATACAATGTAGCTCAGGCACGTCACACACCTGGAAAGAGAAGGACATAAAATATGTGAGGTACTGAAAGATTTTTGCAGGCGAAAATGAGAGCGAGCAACCAGTGGAAGATATCTCTGAAGGTTTTTGTCTGTAGTTCTTACTTGGCATTGAAAAGTACACACAATGCCAAAGGAGACACTTCCAAACAAGGCTCAGTGAAAATAGAAGAGAACTCAAATCGGAGGTTTTCTGACAATGACATACAACATATTAGGTGCACCGAATCATCCTAACATAAGCATCTTGTCCAAAGATCACCACCTCGCCCCTTAAGAAGACCCTGGAAAATCTCATATCTAACGGCGAAAAACCAGGTCCGTGCACAATTTTTCGCAATAATAGTTGTCGCAATTTGAAATGCCCTCCCAGCCAAAGTGACCGCAGCTCACTCTTACTATATCCGTTTCTAGTTCTATATATATATATATATATATATATATATATATATATATATATATATATATATATATATGGTTCCGGCGTTATGAAGATTTATTTAAATTTGATTTCGCCAACCAAGATGATGCTTGTAATGCTCGTCTGCTACTTCGAAAGTTGGGTGCAAGTGAGCTGGACAAGTACTGCAATTTGATCCTGCCTTTGAACCAAGGAGATCGTTGATTTTCCGAGACAGTTCAGACATTGAGCCGACACTTTGGCGACAACGTCACTGTTTAATACTTGTTACCGATGTTTGAAGCTAGTTATGAACGAAGACGATGATTTTCTCACGCATGTGGGCATCGTCAACCGTGAATGCGAACGCTTTCAGTTGAAGTTTTTTCAGAAGATCCGTTTAAAGCCCTTATACTCATCTGCAGCCTCAAGTCGAGTAAGTTCAGTGATATTAGAACAAGGCTACTTTGTTGGTTGGAGCAAGATCCGAAGCTTACGCTTAATGACATGGCTCATCAGTACCAACGTCTCACTAACCTACAAGGAGACTCGACTATAGTGCAGAATGGTAGATCAAGCCGATCTGAAGTACATTTGGTACAGCAGCCACCTAATCAGAATAAATCTGTCCATGCTACACCCAGTTCATCCCACTCCAGCTCTGCCCAAAAGCCAAAAATGAATCCCCCTGCTGTTTGCTGGCACTGCGACTCATGGCAACATCGATGCAGGAAGTGTAAGGTCATCGGTCATAAAGATGGTTTTTGCCTAATGAAAAAGCCGAACCGATCCAGAAGCGCCAAGAAGTCTGTTCCGAGATCCGGTACCAATGTAATAAGCCTAATATCTTCCTGTCAAAGCTCATCACCAGGTGAAAGAAAATTCGTTACTATTAATGTCAACGGGCATTTGTACAGATTGCAAATAGATACCGCATCTGATGTGACCATCCTCTCACGCAAAAATTGGACCAAATTGGGTAGCCCAAGCTTGCAGCACACATAACAGAAGCCTCGTACAGCATGTGGTAATTACCTTCGTCTGTTAGGACAACTGGAATTTAAAGTTGCCTTCCGAGACTCGTCATTTACTGATGTATGTTATAAAACGCCAGCTGATCTAAATTTACTTGGTTTAGATTGGTTCGACCAGCTAAAATTGGATGATGTCCAGTTAAATACCATACGCCGCCTGGTATCACAACCACATGACCCTGACTCATATACGAGGAATCTAATGACGCAGTTTTCAACCATTTTTGAACCTGGATTAGGTCGGTGCACTGCCATGAATGCAACACTTCGGTTGAAACCTGGGGCTAAGCCTGCTTTCCGTCCAAGGAGACCCGTACCTTATGCAACATTAACAACAGTAGATGAAGAGTTGGATCGCCTTCAACGACAAGGAGTTATTGTAGAATTCTTTTTGAATGTTTTGTTTTTGGGAAAATCCCTCCATGTTTACATATTTTTGCTATGACATGATGGACTTTTTCTCTTGACATTTTTGGTATTTTATTTGATTCCAATTTGAGATTTTACCATTGTATATTGTTATTCTTTCTATATTTTGTACTTATATTGAAGTTTTTGTGTTTGCTTCTGAACTGTACATATATTGTTTAAATTTGATATAATATGGCTACCGCCATATTTTTGGATGGACGCGGTGGCTGCTGGACTTAGTGTCACTTACTAGCTATTGTGCTGGATGT